>VOMN01002489.1:0-15943 GCA_014899125.1 Orchestia grillus
GGGGGGGGGTACAAAGAAATGAGAAATTATGGCTTTAACCCAGAATCCCAGGAACCCAGGATCCCAGGAACCCAGGATCTCAGAAACCCAGGATCCCAGGTCAGGAACCCAGGATCTCAGGGACCCAGGATCTCAGAAGCCATGGATTCCAGGAACCCAGGAACCCAGGATCTCAGGAACCCAGGAACCCTGGAACAGGACAGAAGTGAAACTGGGTTACACAGCGTTACGGACTGCCACTCATGCAGGTGGTCAGTTTGAATTGAAGCTGCACTTGAGCGATTGTTTGATTTCATATCAGGTCTCGAGGCTTTAATGACTTGTATAAGGTTAAAAAATCAATTCTTATAATGGAACCCAGAAGTATTTTTCAAATACATTTCAATGAGAAGATTAACTAATCTCAATACTCAAGCTTAGACTTATATCCACAACCTTGAGTACATATATACACATGTATCTCCATGGAGCAGGCAACAATCTCTACCGTTAGCGCTGCCTGGACTTGGTGTTCACCTGTAACACGGCAATGCTCTGTGGTACGGAGAGAAAGGCCTGCCCTTTAGCGTGGATGCGGACCCGTTGTACGGTCCGTACACGGGGCCGTACTGGCACGGCTCGGACGGGTAGTTGTGACCAAGGGCGGCTGTACTGGCCACGCTAGGCAGGTACGGGGCACCTCCTGATGGGGGGAAGAAGCTTGGGGGTCCTCCTCCCACCACCATGCGGGAGAACAGGGAGGCCTCAGAGTCGCACTCTTCTGAGGAATATCCAAGGTGGAATTTTGTGAATTTACCATACCAGTACAAAGCTGCAGCATCTATTAAAATTGTTCAGCTTTAAGGAATACTTCGTAATTCCGATTCATGCGTGACCCTCGTGACCCTGTTGAGCACGAATGAAATATGCTTTGAGGTATATTGAGCTTATATATTGAGGCAAGGAAGTAAGCCCGATCGTCCGCTTGAAACTGACTTGAGGACGAGTGTCGAGCTTGCCAGTAAATTTCGGAACCAACTCGACAACTCTCTATGAAATGTGTAAATGAAAGCACTCGGCAGTTAAAAAGCTCTAACGGTAATTTTCCGATCTATGTGGGCTACTTATGTGCTCATAATCTATATGGGCTCATACTTATAGTCTAAAAAGAACAAATATGTTAAAAAAACGTACGTAATCTCAATTCCTTACATATTAAACTCCCAATTTGGCGTTTCAGGTCACGCATGATTTTAATGCACTACGTACGTAGAAATACACGATAAAAAAAACGAACTATTACATGGCAAGCAAGAACGGAACTTTGTGGCACTGTACATTACACCAGCACAACTCGAGCGTTGCCTCACTGTTGCATTTGTGAATGTAAAAATCTCACGAATGCGAATGAAAACAGTACTAATGTAACATTGCGATGAGTATAGGTATGAAAGTGTACTGCACTTTAAATTGTTCAATGCATTTTTGTTTGTCCTACTTAGTTTCGCAAAAAGTTAGGCTGTGGGGTTTCGCCAAGGATCAGGGTTGCTATTGTAGTGAAGTAAACGCCCGCACTCAGCGGTGATGTTAGTCTGGTCTCGGCTACGCAACGCTAAAAGAGTCAAGAAGAAATATTTCCTAAAAAGTTCACGTTGGAGTCACGTCAGGAAGCAAAATGTTCCCTGAACTCTAGGTGCATGTGTCCCTTTTTTCCTGTTCGACAGTACGAGTGAGTTCACATTCGTGACTTGCGTTCTCGAGACAGACGGTCTGCAATGAGGATGTAGGTTTTGAGGGCTAACCAAAAATTTGAAGAAGTGAGACAAGCTTCCCAAATTTTAAGTGTTAAGTGATGATAAATCATTTCTAATAGTCATGGAAGGAAGCCCTTTGCCATCCCCAAAGGAAGGGGTACGAGGGAGACGCTGGTGGAATTTAGGAGACTGCAGGATATTTCACCCCCTGCTTCGAGAGGAATTACTTCACAAATATTGTGCTAGCCTAAGCTGCGTAGAGTGAAATGGGGGTCAAATAACGTGTCAAAGCAAATTTGCTGAAAATTATATGGAATTATTTCAATGTTATGCATATTATACTCTTTCATAATCATACGTATAAACAATAATTATAGTAAGAGCCAATTGCTATAGTATTCATGCATTTGCTGGATTGTTTTGCAAGGCTGATGTTACGTTGCACAAACTTGCAGTTGATGTTCATTGCCCCAAACTGAGAGATTCGAGTACCTGCAGAGGCGAAATATGAATATGTCGGTATTTTGGCCCTACTGACGTCACTGTGAGGGTTGCGAGACTTGTTTGCTATGTAAAGCAAAGCCTGGAATTGAGCAGCCTGATCAATGTATCATTAAATTCATAGAGAGCGAGGCACGTGTGTGGGGCTCACTCGTTAATCGCTTCCGTGCTTCATTCCATAGGAAGCTCTGCCTGAGCTCAGGAATGATAAGCAGGCTTTGATGGTCCTTCGATTGGGAGCAGAACTGTAACATGACGCCCCTGTGTTGGTAAAAAACAATGAATATTTGCGCAAGAATGCTTTTTCATAGCAGGAGTTAATGCTCTAAAATCTTAGCTGAGAAATACACAAAAAACTTGTGAATATGCAATTACGGTGAGACGCTGAAATCTGCGCTGAGGTGTCGTAATTTTACGAAAAGTAGAGTTCATGAGGGGAAAGATAAATACTTCGACGTGCACTGCGAAATTAGAATTTCAAAGGACGTGTGTGCCGTATTGTCGCATGAAGCTAAAGTTGGCCAGGGTAGAACAATTTTGTGAAAGATAAGAGAGAGAGGGAGGGAGTAAGGGTACGAGCACGCATAAGGCGTCGGCCGGTACAGCAGGGTCGCGTAAACACGTCCGTGAAGAAATATGGCAGACCATCCCACACCGCCTCTCATGCGTCACGACTGTTCTAGCTCACTGTCTCTGTACCGGTGCTCATCCTAGCGACATCATTTCGAAGTTCAACGCAACAAAGAATTGGTGCGTTTGATTCTTCTTTAACATCTGTTTGCATTAAATTTTATCGAGTGTACATGGAAAAGCACGAATAAGCCGCGGCAGACCAGTGTTTTGTTACATTCACTAACTGTTAACGAGCGAATTGATTTTTATAACAGTTTCACATTCTTGAGTAAGCATTCTGGGTAGACGAAAAAGTCCGCTCTGTTACGATCGAACTTTTTTGTATCGACATGACCAGATTTGACTTGAATGTACACTCATTTGCATCCTGCTGGATGTAAAAAGGAAAGAGCACTTCCCGTTCCTAGGCGCTGACTTTGTTTTCAAGCACTTGCCCAATGATTCTCAATCGTTTTACATAAAGAATTGGTTCGTAAATGAAGGACACTAACAATCCATCAACACTGCTTTTCGTTCTTCATGCACATCCATAGTGAATGTCATTTTACTATGGTTCCTTGCCTATTTCGAGGAAGATCAGTAAGTCCATGAAGTGCAGAACTCTCAACATCAACAACGTTTGGAATCTAAACGACGTAATGAAAATTCTCATCGCTTTTGCTTATTTTCTTTTTACTCCGCGCGCTCTCCCTGACTCCGGCTTACGGTTCCCAGCCCCGCGCTGCTGTGGCTGTGTTTTGCGCAAATTGCTTTTTTGTAGAAATACATCAATTGATCATAATTAATAAAATTAGTCTCATATCTCCAGAGGGCTGGAAAAGTATTGAAGTTTTCATCCGAGAATATCATCGTTGTTCTGTTACACTTCCCACAAAAATTCTCTGCTTCATAGAATTAAAAAAGTGTTGTGATTTTAAGCACCAGAGCTCTGCATTTTTCAAGTATTTCATTATTTATAAATTAATGAATTTAGGAAAACCATGTAACTGCCATTAATTGTGTTGTATCCATGTAGATATTTTTCTTAGAATTCTGAACGGCATGAGGTGTTAGTTTGAGAGATTCTACTGATATACTGAACATAATATAAATTTTCAATACGATAGCAATCTTAAGTGCAGTGACCCGAAATAAGAAGAAAAGGCGTAAACATTTGAATAATCTTTAAATGATGTTTATGCATAGAGTTTAAAATTACATGCGTGAATCTAGCGAGATCAACTCCGAACTCAGGATGTGCATAATTCAGTGGTTTGAATACATTCCCCTCTCCACAGCACGGCTTGAGAAATGCTTTAAAATTCGACAGCATTTTTTCAGCCACTCTGGGACGCTTCGGTCACCAGTAGGCCGCGGCACGATAGCAGCTCAACAGTGAGGGCTCTGAAGACAACTCGCCTGCCACAGTTGCGGCCTCGGATGCGTGCCTCAGCTGCAATGAGGGCAGAGCGCTATGCAACGCTTGCAATATAACAGAACGATTCACTGCAATTCGCTTCCCATCGATGAACTCCTAAAGGGCAGCTTGCACCCTGTCTGCAATTACGAGGGGGCATTCGGGAGGCGCGGTCTGCCATGACAAGGAAATGGGTAGAGCTTAAAGTGTGATATCCGAGAATATCATTACGTGCAAAATCAAACGGTGGGTTCATAATTCCATAGAATATTCGGTGTGTTTTTTCCGGAAGAAATTGCTTATTAAGCAATCTAATCCTTGAGCTTTCAGACGGCTAAGCATCTGATCCTGAATCTAAACACTTGCTCTCACTCTTGCATCTGCTTCTTGATTGCGTTCAGCGAATGTAGTACATACAATATATCCTTAAGTCTGAATTTGATGGAGATATTTTCTGAAGAAAACGGACGTTCTTTATACCTAGCGAGTAAGTTAATGCACATTCTATATGGTAGTATGCAAGTACATTAAATAATGCGCTAACGTTATTGGGCAGAGTTATGCAAAATCATCGCTTATTTACCACGAAGTAATAAAATATCAGCGTTGGTACGAGAGATCCAAGGTGAGCGTTAGCTGTGAACGAATAAATCACGCTAACTAACTCACTCTGCAAAAGCTGTGAGTGTGATCGCACATGAAGAAAAAGTAAGACGTGATCCAGAGTTCAGGTGATCATTGCAGAATTAATCACGAGTGCAAATAGGCAGGCACTTATATCTACTAAGCAGGGATGGGCGTCTTCTCTTCATTTTGAACTTATACTAGGCAGTAAGGGAACCTCTGCTATTCATCCAGAACGCATACTAAGCAGCGAAGAGACGTGTTCTGTTTATTCAAAACAGGTAGATGCTGAACAGCGCTCGTCTAATACGGAGGTGTAATTTCTAGTGTTTTTGAACTAGAAAAAATGTAAATGTTCCATTGAACCTTGGAGAATACTGCAATCTCTCCGAACGACACTAACCAGATATAAACTATGACGCAGTAACACTCCGCTGAACAAAAGCAGGGAACGAGCTGTAACGCAGTAACACGTCTCTGAACAAAAGCAGGCAACGAGCTGTAACGCAGTAACACACCTCTGAACAAAAGCAGGCAACGAGCTGTAACGCAGTAACACGCCTCTGAACAAAAGCAGGCAACGAGCTGTAGCGCAGTAACACGCCTCTGAACAAAAGCTGGCAACGAGCTGTAGCGCAGTAACATGCCTCTGAACTAATGTACTGTAGTTCACTAAGCTTCGCGAAGGAGCCGCACTCGTGAAGATGTCGCCGGCGATGAGCAAGATGTTAGTCTCACGGCTGAGGTGAGCTGTGATCTACACCTCGACAGCCAAGTCATTACCGTCGCGAAAAATGAGCGCCTCTCTAATGGGCCAGAGGCTAGGTAATGAGTCGTTGCGCTCCCATGACTATGGATTACCATTCAGAGTTCAGCCATAGTTTATCAGCCGCGGTAATCGAGACACCCGCTAGCAAGTTTAAAGTCTGTCGGATGTCCATCAACATTGACAGAGAGTAAAAATGATGTTCAACTTCGTTTACGCCTTAAGAAACTGGATGGTTTAAATATTAGCAACACGGGGGCGTTAAATGTTTTCGATCATGAAGATCGTTACAAAAATAGTTATGGTATTTTAAGAATTGAGTTACGATGAATATAGAGATACCTTTACGTAGAGGTTCCCTATGTTGGTGGGACCCTCAGATGCGAACTTCGCCAAAGGGCACCTGACGATACCGATGCGCGATTGATGCCGATGCACGATTGATACCAATGCACGATTCGTCGCTCAGTGATTCATCACACGGTATCTGGTTAACGGATTTCTTTACGTGAACGCCAGAAATCGCCGAGGCTAATGTTTCTTCTAATTTATGTTGTCATGACTTTGTATCGTCTCCAGGCCCCCATCCATGAGATCTATTTCCCCCTGCTTTAAGGCAATGAAAATTGCAGGATTTGGGAATTGACTCTGTTAAATTTTAGTGCCATGATTAATTTTACGTGTTGCTCTAACCAGTAGTCTATCATGGAGCTCAATTTTATGGGTAGGAATTTTTTAACCTCTATAATATTCTCCGAAAGTTTTCCTCAACTTGCGTCTTGGTTCACATCCGTGACATCCGTCACTTCGGGCATGGGCGGACTCAGAATCGCTTGGCCGACACTACTTCCTCTCGTAATTAGTTCGAGCACAATAACACTCCTCAGTCAGGCCGAGGGGAACGCCTGTCATGCCAAAATTAAGGTTCACTTCCGTGCACCAGGACAACTGGGAATTTCTCGTCTACGAACACGTGCGGGACTCGGTATGTGTTCAAACTCAAACGAATACGAGATGTCTGCTCGTATCTGTATGCAAAAATCCGTCTAGTTTAAAACAATTGGGTTGGTATGGGCACCTACGTAGTAATACTCCATAAAAAAGGCCGTGCTATGACTTAGCAAGCAAAAATGGAACTTAGTGGCACTGTACATTGCACCAGCACAACTCGAGCGTTGCCTCACTGCTGTATTTGCGAATGGAAAAATCGCCGTCTGAGTGATTTGCACGGGCGCCATCTCTGATGCTCTGACGACCACTCCCGGCACAGGCCCTGACGTTTCAACGTGTGCGTAGTCTGATTGGGGGTCCGCAGGATTAATGCACGAGGTGTCGTTTTTCACGTGGCTAAAGGAAAAACTATTTTCAAAGGAGAGTTTCCCTTCTGATATTACCTGATTTGGTGTCCTTTAAGAACGACACTTGCGACAAAGGATAAGTTCAGAGATTTACATTATACACGTCATGCGTCTTGTTCATATGTGCTCGTCAGCGTTGATCTCAATTCCCCGGCGCAGCAGCCTCGATGCATAAAATACTCTGCATACGAGGCACCAGGTGGTATTTGTGCTGATATACGATGCATGTGATATACCATGTACACGAGGTGATATTTGTGCTGACTTACCTTCTTTGGGCAGCACGGACGTGTGGTAGGAGGCCGTGTACGTTCCAGCTCCTTTAGACTGCTGGAGATGCAGTTGTTGTTGAGCGCTGTTGTTATTGTTGCTGCTGCTCGTGGTGACGCTGTGGGGGCCAGGCTGCTGCAGCTGATTCATGACATCGGAGGTACTGTGGGGACGGTTAAGAAATTTTTAGTTCTCCGACTGCGTCCGTTCTTTGTGGAGGTCGAAACTCGAGAGCGAGCAGGCGCCTATTTCATCTAAATGGTTCGCATCACTGTCTGTTCTGCTGCTGCTTCTTCGGTCAGTACGTTTGAAGGGGACGCAATCTCTGATTGATTCACCGTGTTTTCGGTCAGTACGTTTGAAGAGAACCCAATCTCTGATTCATTCACCTTGTTTTCACGCCTGAAGCGTTTCCTTCCAATCCGGAACTGAGACGCACTCGTAAAAAAATTATTTCAATAATCTCATTCGTAATCTGAACCTATTTTCAAACTAAAATATTACTTTGCTTCAGGTTTGTCCATCCTGTCAAAGAAGTCTAGGCGACCAAAATGTCTAAAAGGGGACAGTTGTGAGGCAGTTAAATCATTCACATTAAAGATATCAAACTCATAATATAAAAACAAGCTCAATTTATCCATGTTATGTTGCGTACGAGCAGGAATAAAATATTTATTTCATAAAACTCAAGGTAGGAGTACCAGACAAAAATGTCAGGCCTAACTGATGTGCATGCATGCGCAGAGCTCGCAGCACTCCGCTGCACTCACCATTCGTCAGGATCGCAGTCTCGAAAGCCTTTTGCGAAGGGATTGCTCGCGATTTTGAGTTGCGTGATCTGCAGCACAGACAATTCCATGGTTAGTGTAGGTCGAATCCAGGTGGCGACCTTGTGTGACGCAAAGAAAAAGCCTAGAAATACTTTCGATTTACTATGTATTCAAATTAAATTTAAAGTTTCAAGAGTCATGCAAACGTAGAATTTCAGAGGGGAACATGTCTGTAGAGAGTCCAGCAATTGTTTCAAGTTTGTTCCAAAGTCCAACAAACAATTCAAGTTTTTTCTAAAGTCCAATAATTGTTCCAAGTTTGTTCCTAAGTCCTGCAATTGTTACAAGTTTGTTCCAAAGTTCAGCAATTGTTGCAAGTTTACTCCAAAGTCCAGCAATTGTTACAAGTTTGTTCCATAGTCCAGAAATTGTTACGTTTGTTCTAAAGTCCTGCAATCGTTACAAGTTTGTTTCAAAGTCCTGCAATTGTTACAAGTTTGTTCTAAAGTCCTGCAATTGTTACAAATTTTATGATTTCGTGGGGCATAAATTTACGCCCCTTCGATCAGCCGACGCCCACCAGAAGCCCACCCTCACGTGCAGACTCTGCAAAACTATCGCGCAGCAGCTCAAATGTAGCGACAAAAATGCCTGATTCAGACCAAGTGTCGTGGAACGCCGTAGCATTCCTGTTGGAAATATTTGGCCATTACGTCATACGCGTAACTGTAAAGTCCTCAACAACAAACTACAGGAAGGCTAATGAGGGTCTCAATTGAAGAGTTGGATGCACGGCCGTCTGAGGTCGTGATTGAACAGGAAGCACCATGCTCATTAGTTACTTACAATTAAGTGATACAAGGTACAGCTGAGTGAACACATTAAGTTTGTTAATTAATGACGAAGAAGGACCGCCCTTACTTAGCCCCCTTCGGTTGTCGCTCCTGAACTCTCACGAGTACACTCCTCCAGATAACGTTTGGCCGAATAGAGCATTCTAAAAGCGTGGGTGAGCTTTGATGTCGACAGGAGTGGTAGCTGGGTCCAACATCCGCACTAGCGGTCGGGAAAGTCATAACGCACGCAACTTTGCGACAGGCAGCCAATAGTCGCATCGGGCTACACGGTCACGGGCTACACGGCGAGGTTACACGGTCAGGCTACCCGGTGGAGAAATACGGTCATTGGCTACACGGTCACGTTACACGGCCAGGCTATAAGGTGAAGATACTCGGTCAGGCTACACGGTCAAGCTACACGGTCACAAGCTATACGGTCAGACTATGCATAAGTTTACAAACGCATGCGGGTTATTAAAGGAAAATTGAAAATTGTAATAGAGAAGAGGGCGTTGTTCAATCTTTGCTGGGTGCGAGAAATACGGCCCTGAGGGGAGGGGGAGGGGGCATCGTCTGAGTTCAAGGTTGACTTCATTTGCGCAAATTCCTCTTATACCTGCATACCGTGTGATAGTGCCATTATTCTTAAAAAATCAGTCAGCATAGGTTTCTTCTAAAGTTCTGCTAAGAAGTGATCAGCAACTCGAAAACGAATATTCTGAAGTCATTTTTCGGAGCTGCATAATCACCGAAAAAGCGGCCCGCAAGTTGCTCGAATGTTAAAACATGAAAAACCAAATTTGTACGTGGTGCGAGAGAACTCCTTTCCTTCAATTCACTGTGACGGTCGACGTGTGTGGCCCCCAGGGCTAGGGCGCGAATGTGGCCCTCTTAATTGGTACTTTGTCTCCGAGCTGTGAAGGGAGCGAGAGGGAAGCTCTGCTTCTTAGCTTAATTGCCCCACTTGTTTCCTCTCATTCCCTAATTTATTTTTCTCTAAGCAATAAATCACAGATATTAACTGGTGCCGTAATCGCGGCCCGGTAAGCACCCAGAAGTAGCTAAGTTTGAATTGTTAAAATTTAATTCGTTCGGTTTTTCTTCGCCTAAAGTTACTTCATATGTGAATGCAGAAAGCTGAACAACTTAATCCAAACAAATACATAACATGAATTTTATTTTGTAGGACTCTTAAATAAGATGCAAATCTCGTACCTTTGTACAGAATTTGAAGCGAGAGAGTAGCTGGAATGTCGTCAGGTTTCAAAAGACGTAAACTCTAAAGTGAACTTCGAATTGCGTGACTTTGAAAATTAATTTTTATCTTTGGTCAGGACTACATGTTGGTCAACTATCAGTACGCAAATGATGTTCGAAACCTCCAACCCATTCATCCAACACTAAAGTATGACATACCGTGTTCTCGTTCACAAGTTGCTACACTGCTGTTGAAGCGTCAAATGCAAATATGTAAAAGAATATATGGTCATTGTAAACATAGTAAATCAGTCCTTGGTCTGACATAGGATGATTATTGTTAGAAGTTACAGATGTCGACATGGTATTTGTGGCCATCATTCGTCCTGAAAAAGTTGACTCCGTGGTTTTAAACTGCGGTGGCCAGTAATGATGGTGCCTACGAGGCATTATTTCGGTCCCATTTTGCCGTGATTCAGACAAGCGTCCCTCGTCTGGCCACTCAGATCCCAACTAACCGAGTAGTTCTGATCCCGAGGTTTGATCTGAAGCCCGCTCACTAAAAGGGTCCTCATGCTCAAGGTAACCAGAAGTTGTGATGACTTACCCTGTGGTTCTGGTACGCTGTCACGGCCGTGAATTTAGTCTCAGGAAACACAAAAGTTTTGAAATTTTCGGTGCGGCTGCAGTCTTCTGTTTTTGGGTTGACGTACACAACGTGGAAACGCGGCTGGTAGCGATGCATCGAGTTCAAGATGATCTGCGGGGATACTCTTAATTACAGATAACGTATTGAAGCAATGTAATCAATACGTAATTTTAAAGCCATTTATTGGAGCTTCTTCATGTGGTATGGCTCAGTCCAACGAAAGTAAAGCCAAAGTTAAAAAGAGAACATAGTAAATGTTTTTAGACAGATCAAACCTGACCAATAATACGGATATGCTGGAGAAGAGCTTGCATCAGCATTTCTGCAAAATAAATTAGGAGCAATTTCATAGTCATCTCCTGAATATACGAATTTGATAATAAATGTTTATGCTCTCTATCCAGGCCTACTGTGTTAGTGTCATTAAGTTAACTGAAAGCTCACCAAGCTATGGGGGTTAATTCGAAATTTTTAAATCAAATTAAAACAATAGAAAAAGTCAAGAAACTTCATATTAGCGGTACTTCGTGTTTAAATATTTTTGATAGGACATGAAGTAAGTGTTTTTTGCCGGCATATGCAGTAGCACGTGGTAAAACTTTCTCTGTTAGTTATTCTGAAGAATACGAACAGACTTCATAAGGAGTCAGTAATTAGGAGGAGTTCTCCAGTTGAGATCAGTGTCGACCAGTGTAAAGCATTGCAAGGAGTGTTCACTTTGCTAAAAAATTTCGTATCGATATTGCAGCGACCCTGTTGCATAAGTACAAAGTTTTTTCAGCGTCGTCGAATCGAAATAAAGCGTTCTAAATTAGCAATTTCAATTAGATCGTACGAGATCAATTAACAATAAGGGCTTTAATTCAGCCTTACTTCTGTACACCTTTATTTATATTAAATTAGAAATAAGGCTTTTAATTCAGCCCTTAAAACCTGTCACATTAAGACTGCGTCAGACGGCAATAATGAGAATTACTCTTGAGTTCAGCTTCGAGCCTTTTCAGAAGTGCCGTGTTTTTCACACTGAACATACGAAACAAATGTCGTGTGCAAACAATCACAGTACGCCATCCCTCAAGAACAGAACACATAGTCTCTAATTTATCAATACAGAACTTTATATGCCATACTATGGTAAGCTGATTCTCGCACACAGTCAGAGGAAAATAGCTTGGAATATTTCGGTATTCTGAACGCTACAAATATGGTAAATTTTCTCAACTTTGAGAATACTCAAAATTCGAATAAAATAAAATAAATTACGTCATTATTTTGTGTTGGAAAATTTCTCCTTGTCTTATGGAAGGATTCGAACAGACAACTTATACATCAATTGTTGCTAAGGGGAACGGAATTACTCTTGAAAAATGAGCTGTAAACCGGAAATCCTTTTATTGGCGAGATTATTCAATTTCTAAGTGTGTTGCGTGTGGGAAATATTGAAGTGAAGTATTAGTTACAAGTTTTATCGATGAGATGGAATGTAAGATTTCATGTTCCCTCACCCCTGACAGATCTACACCGTTAAAACACGCTGCAAAATATGCGTATGACAAGAATTTGAACAATGTGGAAGTCCGAGTAGGTGTTGAATACATAAAAAATAAAGATTGCTAAAGTTAAATTTCCAGACACGAACTCCATCTCTCTCGGAAGGAGAAATGGAAGGAGAAATGGAACATTGGAATAAGCCTCATTGACTCACGTGACCGTTGTCGTCGAGTTGGTTGTTGGTGAGCTTGAGCTTATCGAAGGATGTGAGTTGCTTCATCCAGTGCGCCCCTTTAGCCGGGGAGTCGGGGTGGATGTGAATGCGGGGCGGGGAGTTGGGGTCAGCCTTGCCGGCGACGATCCATGAGGAGCTGGACAGGGCAAAGACAAAGGACGTTAGTCCAAAATTGCGATCGCTGCAAATCCAGCAATCCAGCATTACGAATGTCAGAGCGTTACCATTCTTCTGTCGTGGGTACGACAACTCTCGCTTTTTCATTACGCCTACGCATAAATCATTGAAAATAGACACATTTAAATTTTAGTAAGACATGTATAGTGCATGACCATTTTAGAGTAACAACCACGATCCGTTGACAATTTCCCTAACTTTTATGGGAACCAATTTTTCAAGTTAAGTGTAGGCACAGGTAATAAAAAGATACTCAATAACGATTCAATGAAAATTCAAAGCAATAAATTTAACACGAATGAGTCCTATTTGTCCTATTTGTAGTCCATACCTTCTCCTGGTGAAGTGACTCTCTTGCACTTGATGCATGAAAAAGAAATATTACCACTAATCATAACTGGACAAAGAGACCGAGATACTGTAGATCTTGATACTAACTACCAGCTTGTGAACTGCATCTCCGCAACTTTAGCGTCCGCTTCATAGAATAGAATTATTAATACTTATCAGATTTGCACTAAAAGATAAACGTAGCTCTACCTGTGAAAGGCATATCTGTAGCGCTTGTCGTCCACTGGGGTGAAGTTCATCATGAGCATGTAGTCGCTGGAGAGGTCGAGGCCGTACAACCGCACCTGGAACGTCGGGAACATCCGTCTGCAGGGCACACAAATATGTGTCAACAGCGCTCTGCTGGCATTCTACAGGGGACACAAATATGTGTCAACAGCGCTCTGCTGGCATTCTACAGGGGACACAAGTATGTGTCAACAGCGCTCTGCTGTCATTCTACAGGGGACACAAGTATGTGTCAACAGCGCTCTGCTGGCATTCTACAGGGGACACACGTATGTGTCAACAGGGCTACTGCCATTCTACAGGGGACACAAGGTCTACAAATCTACCTTTCTCGTCAACGAGCTCCTTAGGAACCGCCAATCAAAGGTTGAAGTGTTGGCATAAAAATCCGTAAAAATGTTTATTTAATGTGAAATTTCATCGAATGTGCATGAATGAACAAAGTATTTGATAAATCGTATTTCTCTGAAATCTGGACCTTTAGAGAGCCTCGTGGGCTGGAGAATTTAAACGTGTCACCATCGCGAGGCAAAAGGTGCGTTATACCTCAAGGCTCGTAACACCTAAAGACGTGTCATACCTAAAAACGCGTCATTCCTAAAGACGCGTCATACCTGAAGACGCGTCATACCTAAAGGATCTCCGTAGGTAAAGCACAGGACGGAAATACGGCCAGACAGCAATTCTGTCAATCCCGTCGCATAACCGTCAATTGCTCTCATTCTGTTGAGTAAAATGATCAAGCCGGGTCCGTTAAAGCACTGGAACTTCGACAGCTATCCCTCTAGAGAATTTAGTTCTTCGTATGAGTAGCATTCGTTTGTGTAGACTGTCCACCATCAATGAAGGCCTTAGAAGCGTTCTAGGCCCATTACCGGACTAGAAATAACGTTACTAAACACACTGCTTATTGATTTCTGTCGATAGCGCATTCATCTGTTATTGAGCTTTTACTACAATGATGCAATAATGCAGAGCAGCTGCTGAAGTGATGCAGTGCAGGCTTCTGGTATACCATCCAAGATGCAGGCCATCTCCTATACCAATCACGACGTCCCTGAACTGCAGTCTGCTGGAGTCACTAGTGCCTTCATTCCCCTGAAGGTAATGCTGATGCTCTGCAGGCTGCTGGAAGGTATACGTTCGTGTTCTGCATGCTGCTGGAAGGTATTGCTGATATCCCGCAGGCTACTGGAAGGTATATGCTGATGTTCTGCAGGCTGCTGGAAAGTATATGCTGATGTCCCGCAGGCTGCTGGAAGGTATACGTTCGTGTTCTGCAGGCTGCTGGAAGGTATACGTTCGTGTTCTGCAGGCTGCTGGAAAGTATATGCTGATGTTCTGCAGGCTACTGGAAGGTACACGTTCGTGTTCTGCAGGATGCTGGTAGGTATATGCTGATGTTCTGCAGGCTGCTTGAAGGTTAATGCTGGTGTTCTGCAGGCTGCTGGAAGGTATGTATATGCTGATGTTCTGTAGGCTACTGGAAGGTAAATGCTGATGTTCTGCAGGCTGCTTGAAGGTTAATGCTGGTGTTCTGCAGGCTGCTAGAGGGTATGTGCTGCTGTTCAGCTTCTGCAGACTGCTGGAAATGGTGCGATGCAGGCGTGTTCCAAAAGGCTTTAGAAAACACCTGCTCTACAGTGCTGACTGTTAAGCTTTACTGCGCAGGCCATTACAGTGCTGTTAAAGTGTTTTGCAGACTGTTACAGGCTGTTACAGGCTCCGGGCTGTTACAGGCTGCATGTTGTTACAACATTTTGCAGGCTGTTACAGTGCTGCATTGCGCCGGTGTTGAGCAAAGCGCTGCTGCGGCGCCGCTGTGCAGGCGCTACTGCGCCTCAGCGTGTTACACTGTCTCAAGTGCGAGTATCGGCCTCAGCAGCGCACAACAGAGCCACCTCGGCTGTTTACAGAGCGGTTTTGTGCTGTTTACAGACGCCGCCCTAATGACGCCCCCTGCCCTCTTTCTTCCGTCCCCTCTACGTCCCCTCTCCCTCCCAACCCTCATTCTTTTCCTCTCCCCCACCCTCTGTCTTCCACAGCATCTTTACAACCACTGGTTTGCCCATACGTAAGGCTATCGAAAGTCGGTCATCCGCATGGTTAATTAATAAAGCACTAATTGCTTTTGAACAGAGAGCCTGTTTTCCAGTTGGAGAACGTAACTGAGGTGATTCCGTCTTGTGGAGGGACCACACGAAACGATATTTTCAGTTGCTTCTGAGTGGGGTAATGATAGCGAAACCGGGGCAGTGAAAAATAACAGTAGCCATGAGGAGAGGGGGAAAAGAAAAGTTTAAAATGAATAAATCATGATTTGTAAAGGGTAATTAGAATATTAATCGACCGTCGGAATACAGAGCGGAGATATGGAGCAAGGCGTTGATTGGAGAGACTGTCACATGTGCGTTTTGTTGTAGGCGTGCAGGGTCCAAACATACGGTGTCCCTATCCCTGTGTAACCACTCTGTACTGTATCTGCTCACTGAGAAGGTAATCTTAAATTTTACTCATAAATTCGGATCGGATACTCATTTCAGGAAAGCTCATATAGAATAAACGAATCTCATAGCTTATATGTTCAGGCTTAGTCTCCGCTCCTTTACATAAATACATAGGCACGTATCTTCTCGCAGCGCAGAGTCAAGAATAGCGTCTGTGGGCCCGCTGACATGCGCCGCCCTTAGGGTGCCCGCACACCAAAAGCGTTAAAGCGAGAAGA
>VOMN01002492.1:0-21394 GCA_014899125.1 Orchestia grillus
CATTTTTGGCGGGGTTTGTCTGCTAGTATAAATAAATACACTAAGGGTATTACGCGGAACACTGAATATGAAGTGGATAGCTTTATACTGTAGATCCCAAAATACAGGTTCCAGGCACTCGATATTTTTAAATATTTTATTTTTTTATTACTCATTAGAAACAACCATGAAATGGTTCAACAGATACCAAAGGGAGTTATATTTCATGGTTTTCTAAAA
Source organism: Orchestia grillus (assembly GCA_014899125.1). Lineage (NCBI taxonomy): Eukaryota > Metazoa > Arthropoda > Malacostraca > Amphipoda > Talitridae > Orchestia > Orchestia grillus. The sequence goes on from VOMN01002492.1 coordinate 220, forward strand.
ACTATTGAAGAGGCGTTAGAGAATTAGAATGAATGCATTGAACTGGAACCGAATTTTTTATAGCTAATTACCGATGACGTTGGGTGGACGAACGTGGCTTGTAATATAGCATAGATTTACACATCCAGTTCAAGGATTGTGTCGTACTGGTTGGAATGTCGAATTGTGACATGCATTGTATATGACTTTCTTCAGAATAAATGATCTTCTTCTATTTTATTTATTCGAAAATGTATGCCATCATCCCACAAATTGATTATTTTGACTTCTGTATTGATCAGTAAGTCACTTTATTCGTAAAAGTCAGAATCGGAGTGAAAAGAAATTGTTTGAACTACACTGCAATATACTGTACAAATTATACGAGCATGATACAAGCATAAGAAGTTGATGTACAATTGAAGACTGCTACTCGAGGTACAATCTAACAAGATGAAGTACACAAATGGCAGCAATAAACTGATAAGGAGCAGTTCACTCTCACGCGATACCGATAGCGTCCTGATACGCCTTTTTATATTACCGGAAACTGCGGTTAGAAAAGACTCCCTTGAAAATGAGAGGTGGCTCGGTTGTCGCCCACCGCTAACTATTTTAAAGTGGTTCTCCGCGATCATTTCAAACCTATTTTATAATAAATTACCTATTTATATTTGCGACGTGAGGAAAGGCTGACTTCTATGTTCGATAATTTACATCTGCCGTTTAAAGAACGCAACCCCATCGCTCTGGAACAATTGCATCATCAGTTTGGTTGCTGGCGTAGGCTTCCTCAAATTGTGATTCGATCATCTCTTATTAGGTCAGAAAGACTACAAAGTTTAATGAGGGGATTTGTGACTCGTAGGATCATTTTTCATTCAAATACAATAAATGCTGAGGTTTAAATGGTAAAAATTCTGGGTACTCGGCTTACCCGCTCGCTCGAAGTAGCGTAGCCAAGAATAATGCAATCAAGTCTTGTACGAGTCTGTGCTCGTATATCCAGCATCTGAGATATAGCCACATCGTGCGTTGATAGCTCGCAGGTTAAGATTGTCAAGAGAGAATTTTCAAACTCTTGAGATGTTCAGTTTTCTCATTCAAATATGTGTTTTTATGGAGAAGTGTAGATCACTGTAAAAGCGCCTGCGCTGTACTTTTTCGATCTCCTTTACTCAAATTTGTTATGGTTGAAAGGACTACAATGGTTAAATAAGTCGACGTGTTTCTGCTAGTTCACAGAGTGCGGCAGAATTGAGTGACAATTCTAGTTCGGCAACTAGATCTAGCGACGGGTAATTAAGGACTCAAAGATAACTTAGCTAATTTTAATGACCCAAGGAAAGAAATCCTAAAGGCTGCTGGCGCCAGCCTACGCTGGTGGGTGTGTTCGCAATGGGACTGGCCAGTATGATCGTGTGAGGACAGCCAGAGGTCCCTTTGTGAGGTAATGCACCCGGCACCACGGGCCCATGGCTTGGTGCCCGAGGCGAGTATTAGAGAAAGCGAATTAAAAGCTAGCGTGCCAGCAGTGTCGTACTAGCTGATGTCTTATTAACAGATGTTGTACCAGCAGTTGCCTTACTAGAGGTCGTGAAATAGCAGTTGTCGCACTATAGCGTCACAGCAGTAGAAAACCAGCCACAACTTCAATTTCATTGGCTTGTAACATTTCTTTCACCACCCAGACCCAATCATAATACCAATAGCCACTGCAATGCATTACCGCACTCAACAATTTCAAGAGCGCACTCGCGTCAAGGTGTACAGGAAGGAAATATTATCGAAAACTTTCTGACGTATTAACTTTTGTCGAGTCATGACATTTATGGAGCGTAGCCTAACTTGAAATCAAAGTTACAGATAATCGTAAAATTATTTTTGGAGAAATATGGCCACATGAAAATAGTATGAGGTGTAACAATAAAATCTTGGAAATGCAAATAATTTCCCAAGGCTTGAAGGCTGTACCCCAACTTAGAATTGTATAAGAGATAGTAACAAAATCGATGCCTTCACACAGCAGTTGCATCAACATAACGCGTGGTCCGTAACTTCCTGAACAGGAAGTGCGATAATGAAACTTACCCCGGTCGATTTACCCAGGAATCTTAAACATCATCTCTGTCGATTGTAACATTCTATGTTTAAAGAAAAACTGTTATCATAAAAACTTATGTTCCAAGACAAAATTATCAGGATACTTGAAAATCCATGATACAGAAAATTGTTAACTTACTCTCACGATGTTACTGCTGACAGCACAGGGGAGCACAAAGATAACACCGGGAGCTCAGCCATTAGAGGCTGTTCAGCTGGCCCTCTAGCGGGGGCTGCCCGTGCTTGAGATTCAGCGAGCACCAGTTTTCTGGGATACGCAGGGTGCTCTAAGCACTCCAGAACCATTAAGCAATCATTTCAAATCTGAAAAAGAGTTCTATGAGTAAAAGAATAGAAACTGAAGATAGAGTATTTAATGAGCATTGAATTTTATTCACACGTGAAGACAAATCAAAGGCCCGATATCAGTCGTTGAAAACGCCATCTTCCGCCGTAACAGCCTTTACATGCTTGGAAAGCGTCCGCAGCCAGTAATGAGATCGGACGTAGAATGTTTGTCGTGCCATTCACAATGGCTGCTCTGGGCGATGCACCAGTCTTGCGTGGATGCTAATTGGAGCCCATCTCGATCGGCCCTGATGTAACCCTAGACATCTGTGGCGCAGAATTTGGGGCCCAGACGTAATCATTCTAAGTGCTGACATCAGGGGAACTAGAGAGCTACATCAGAGAAAAAACAGATCATCCCTGGCTGCTCCTTGACATTTTAATAAGAGGCACTTCGCTTGGCTCACTCTGATCTCCCAGGTTCTCTCGTACATGAATTGGCCTATCCTCAATACGTACGATTTGTAACAAAGGTCGTCATGAACCACACTTCAAATTGGTAGTCACGTCAACCTGCGGCTCCTAAACGAGTTCCTTCGTTGTGTTCCTTCGGTATTTTCGAATAGCGACTTGAACAGAATCGATGAATACCGGTGTTTTGGTCCTGTCCGAGCGCCGGCAATGTCGTCTCCCGTGGAGAGCGACTTCCACATCTCGACTGGCAGTTTCCATTTCTCTCCGAATATCAAAAACAGTTTTAGAGAAAGCATTGATCTTGGAATTAGGATGTCGTGCATCCAAGTAGACGTTAAACACCATACCTCTTCATTTTCGGGGCTAGCTTAGGTTCAGCCATGTCTATCTGAAAAATAAGGAATATGCTATGATAACGTACAAATTCTTGCCACACTCTTTATTATGAGATTTATGTAATGATTGTTCGAGGTGCCGAACGACTGAAAACCATTTCTCACTACAAACCACCAGGAACCGCACGTGCGGAATATAAATGTTTCTAAATTTTGAAAACTAAAATTTCTGCAATCGTAGTTGCAATATATGTATGAATCTTTTATATGTCTCTTTTTTATAATAGTTATCATGCATGATTTTTCAGTAAAAAACTTCATTGTTCTAGCCGTGCATACACTCACAGCTAAACATCCTGAGACTTTATCAGATATTTCTTGAAATTCTTGTTTAGGACTGCTGGCAACACTAACTACACACTTCAGGTTCAGCTTTCAGAAAACAAGTAAGAATCGTCAGTAGTGGTTGTGTAACTATAGTGGTTGTCGTAGGCGGTTGACTGAAATTTTTTTCTCACGCTACAATGGCTCCAGGATCCTATATAAAGGTACTTAACAGATAATAATATCTTTATAACAGCTTATGAAATCATGCATTCTCAAGTACTGCTGCTATGCTGAATCACGCGGTGCAGACGTGCACTTGTTAGATAACTCTCCTCGTTCACGCAGATGTAGAAGCTGCGCGTGAGAGATATGTGCCTGGCACCGGTTTTATGCGGATCATATTTTAATGCCAATCATAACGAGTAGCCAACTTCAAGTACTTCTCCTCTATCTAATCCCGCTTTAAAGACTTGCATACTCTGCCCAGGCCGCAGAAAGTCCATTTCCAGTGTGTTGGAACTACACAATGTCACATAACTGAAACAGCATAAGGGATGTCTTAAACAAAGCATTCCCACGAGCTCTGTAATGAGAAGCTTACTGTAAGAGTTTACTGATGCCTCTAGGTTAACATAATAGTGGAGTAAAAATATTGCTTGGATAAATCATGACTCTAGGATTCGTGCTAGGCATTAGTTCGTTGGGGCCGCTGACCTTGAAGCTTATTTACTATGTATCACTGAGGAGTTGCGTGTTACACGGAGAGCCGAGTTTTAGCGCGATGTCTAATGCTTATTACTAAATTTTTATTTCATGTCTCTGTAGAGCCTTAGATGCGTATGTACAGGTATTCTAATATACCAAGTGAAAGTGGACGGAAATGTCATAACTTCGCCTTTGTCGTTTTCGGACGACTTGTGTCGAATGCTAGGAGTTAGGCCTACACGTCGTTACCACTTGTCCCATATGACTAGATTAGTTGTCTTCAGAAATCGAATTAGTTGTCTTCAGAAATCGAATTAGTTGTCTTCAGAAATCGTAATAAATTGTAGGTTCATATACACTGAATTTCTTCAAAAAAATAAGTTAAAAACTTACAAGAATGAAATTCTCCAGAAACTGTATAAAAAAACACATATGAAAACGTCTGACTCGTTAAGTTATATGAATATACTGTGCGTTAACTATTCTGTAATTTATTTTAATTTCAAGAATCAAGATGCGCACTCCTGCTTCTATGGTCAATTAGACTAACTTGGATCTACAGTCTCTTCCTTGTTTTGTTTCCTTAGTTTCTAGTCAAAATACTCCGTTGCTATTTACGATGCCTTACTTTTTGCAGATTGCCGACAATTACAGGAGCTACACACTGGACCATTTCTGTGTGCCCAAGCATTATGAAGAAGATCTGGAAGACATCATGATACCGTGGGGCCTCATTCAAGATAGGTGTGGTGTTCAGCGTAATTTTTTAATTTTTATAGCCCAGTATTGTAGCAATATACACTCGGTCATCAAATGCCATTAGGTTTCAGTAAATATCTAAAATGATTATTCAAGAATAATTCAAACGGACAGAAACTGAACTAACAATCATAACAAACGAACATTTTACACGAATTTTTTTTAACAAAACATATCATCCCAGTACACCTAAGGACTAATGTTTATGCGAAAATATAGGTTTTCATTTGAAAAAAATGTGCGCCATATAGGTTTAAGTTAACTTTACTTGTAGTGTTTCCTCCTCGCTGGGCAAAACTGGCCAATAGTTTATTAATGTCCACTAAACTTGCAGTTTAGTGCCTATGAAAGTATTAGCTGTTTTGCTGGAAGGTTATTGAAAGTGAAATGTTTTTCACGTGACAATAAAAGTTTTAAAATGTTGCGACTAGTGCAGTAGGATGCAAAACCCTCTTCGTAATGTGTACTGCGTTTAGACATTTGTTTAAAACAGGATGTGCTCCACAGCTTCTGCTGAGATTTCCAGCGCAGTCTGCGGAGTCTAGATAATTTTCTTGGTGGGTACTTAACCATTTACAAATCATGTGTGTGTGTAATTTTCCATTATATCATTCTATGTAAGAATCGAGCGACTGGCCAGGGACATTTTCCAAGCAGTAAAGGACCAACCGCTGACGGCTGTGTGCATCCTCAAGGGCGGCTATAGATTCTTCACTGATCTGCTCGACAAGATCACGGCTCTCAACAGGGCCCACGGTCATGTGTCCGTGCCCCTCACCATCGACTTCATCAGGCTTAAGAGCTATGAGGTGTGTCCGCAGACTTGAGCTCCTGTGTTCACTTCTTGTCGAAAAGTGTTGTCTTCTGTGTAATGGGTCGTATTTTGTGGCAGCCTAGTAATGTTTATGAAAACACCGTGCAAGTGGACCATACAGTAGTTTCTTACATATTTTCCGCAGTTTACGTTACTTGAAAATCGCTCGCTAGCAATTTGTTCTATCCATATAAATTATTTACAGCTCACTTCGTTCACACCAATTAAACTTTAACTGCTAGAATCTATATTAAAGAAGTTTATTGTTTTCAGATTTGAAGCGGTATTGTACTCAAGTCAGTATTGTCAGTTTTGGATGATTCAGGCTGACGTGTGAGGTATTGCCAGATTATTCGTGTCAAACTAATCGACATAAAAATGTTATTTTTTGATTAGTACTTCTTGAATTTCTCGTTTAATCTTCATTCATTTTTATTTTTAAGGCACAGTGTTTCCAGTCATTACAACTGAACCCGATGGGATGTTTTCCCCTAGGAGTCTGACCCACGGTAAGACTGACGGTATAGACTGTGGACTAAGTGGTCCTTAACTTTTTTCACGCACCGCACTTGTTCACGTACCGTCCTTTAAGCTGCGACGGATAAATAAAACAATGAAATGATACGACCAGCATAAAAACTAGTAAATATTAAAATAAACGGAAATAATATATGTTACCTATTTTTTGGTTACCTATTCCCACGGACCGTTACTGGGGTTGGGCCCACTGATGTCGACCACCAATAATGATCAAACTCTGCGCAGAATGATGCTTCTACGGGTGAGATCCGCATAGTGGGAGGCGACGGTCTGGCCAGCCTAAAAGGCCGCAACGTGTTGGTTGTGGAGGACATCATTGACACAGGCCGTACTATGGTGCGTCTGCTGCAGCTGCTGCAGGAACACGAGCCCGCGTCCGTCAAGGTGGCCTCTCTGCTAGTCAAGAGGAGGACGGACTCGGGCGTTGGCTTCAGGCCAGACTGTGAGTTTTGGCCGACCTCAAACTCTTGCTTTGCTTTACAGGAGTTAATTTTCTTTACATTACCCGAGTTCAATCATGTTACCGAGTTACGCTTACCTCTGACACTCTTACATCATTTTCAGTTGGTAGGTGACTTCAAAATTAGAAGCAGGTATTAAAAATTATCCACGTCAGTATTCATGAATTCGAATAGTGGAAGGGCGAATAATAGATAGCACTTTACTGAGTTTACTCGCATCTTTGAATTTGACGGTTATGCAGCATCTCCTTCATGGTTGAACTAGCCAATAGCGGCTCACCAGGTGTGTACGTGATACAGGTTGTGACAGCCATGTGCTATGTTTGAAGCATGATGCGATGAAAATTTTGTAGTATATTATGTGAAAATATGAGAATGAATTAAGGTTTGTTGTTAGATGTACAAGTGAGTAGGCGAAGAAATTGAAATGTTGACTTTTTTTTCATCTCGTAACTTGACGACGACGTTGGCAACCTGGCATTTAAAGTTAAAGTGCACCGACACAAATTTTCCAAGATGTGCGCTCAATAGTTTTTCGTGCTTTCCATATGCGAAGTCCAATGACTTCAGAAGTAACTCTTGTCGCCTTGGAGCAAACACTGCATGCCTAGACGGTACCTCTTGAAATTCTCCTTCGAAACCACTGTTTTTCTGCATGTGAATTGCACTATGGTACAAATATTTCAATATTTGTGTAGTACTTTCTGTAAAAAAATTTCAATGGAAAAATCGGTGGTCCATCGAGTTTTGCATGTGTGAGGCAATTTTGTTGAAACTCCTTCATGATTGCTCACTTAGCTCACTTGATCTCGATAGAATAAAATCAACTAAATCTATCAGAACATTTCAGTGAACACGAATTGTATAAATTAGACTCTTTAGAAATGAAAATCACTCCTCTTCATGATCTCTGGAAGTCTTGCTGCTATTGGCTTGAAGCCAACGAATATCAGTTATGTTTCTAATAGCTTAAATAGCCGTTTCATTTTCTGAGAAAACTTTGTATGGAAATGAGTACCTGCTTAAAAATCGCCTCACAAAATACTTTTTTGATTTTTTCATGCATCCATAAACAATATTGACATTATTGCTGTCACAAAGTACGACAAGCATCAAAATGCAGCTAAAAATGAGATTCCAGATAGACCTTTTACCCCCAAAACACGGATTACTTTTATTTCTGCGACGATTCTTAATGGAGGAGAAAAATGAGTGCTGGTATTCTTGATTCAATGTGAATTTTTCTATAATGTTTTACGTCTATTTTTTTAGGTATTTTTCGTATCTGAATATTAATTTCTAATACTCACTCCACAGACTGCGGCTTTGAGATTCCCGACAAGTTCGTGGTGGGCTACGCTTTGGATTATAATGAGTACTTCAGAGATCTCAATGTGAGTAGAATCTGTTCATAAATTTCTCTTGGATAACTCTCCTAAGAAGGACACAATCCGCAGGAAAGCAACTACTCTCACTTGCCTATCTTACAGAGATCTTGTAAAACTCTCTTCTTTTTCGCCGTGAGATAAGTCATAACGCTGCTATCTATGCTGCTGCTGCTGCTACTACTGCCAATCTTGAAACATCTGTGTGCTATACGTAAGTGAAGAAATCTTCAAATGGAATTCTGTGTAAATGTCCCATTTTTAGAGGAGTAAATTACTTATGACATAAACATTATTTGTATTTAAACATGTCGTAAACAGAATATTACTGCGTAAAACATAAAATTTGCAATGTAAAGCGCAAAAGTGTTTTCAAGACGAGCCATTGTAAGTTGATGTTTTTACTTGCAGCACATCTGCGTCATCAATGACGTGGGCAAGAAGAAGTACCAAGTGGCGGCCTCGTAGTGACCTTCGTTCTCGCCTTGTTACTGCTCCAACTCAGCTGCAGTTACAAGACCAAACTCCCAACCTTGCACGTTGAAATTTGAACCTAGCGCGGCCAGTACATGGGGCTGTCGCTAAACTTCTTCACGGTGCCAACGATTGTGCAATATTTCTCGAGGTGCTGACTTAGTGATGAGTACGTCAAACATTCCCTTGTTGTAGGTTGAAAATTTAGTTTTCTGTTCCGTGTAATTTGATGTGCTGCTGTGTACGTTGTAGCGATTAATTAACTATGGAGACCTAATTTGTGTGTGTCTCTGGCGTGTGGTATTTTAGGGCCGATGTCGTATTGATTCTATTGACCGAAAAATTGTTTCAACGTGTTTTTCCCGTTCCTTTAAAAAAATCGTAATCTATCTTCAAAAGTAAATCACTTCTCCAATGCAACGACTTAACACGTTCAAGTAGGCTTTCGCGTTATTGATTCATATATCTAACAATGGGATATTTCAGATCAATAGATATGTACAAATGGTTCTGACTAACGCATAATGATTTGTGTACTTATGAGATTTAATCGACATCAATACTTTCCTGAGAAAAATTAATCTCGCCCAATTTGTTGAAACTATAAGGCACTAAAAAATTCCCTAGATAATCGAAAGGGTTATCTCGCATCAGTGGTCTGGATTTAAGGATAAAATTCTTCTAAATCAAACCAGCAAGCAAAGACAGATCCCACCTCAAACAAAACTGTAAATAACATCAGGTAATTAGAAGCACGTGGCAGCCAGCGAGCTTCAGCATATCCCAATTGCGTCGGGATGACGAAACCGAGCGTATTAGCATGAACAATAAATTTCATCGAAATGCTTAAAAGATACTGGGCACATCCGTACGAGCGTCATGTGAGGTGTACATCAGTTCCTCGGTACTACGTAAATTGAAGACGTCGCAATTGTAGGCCGCCACATGCTTTATGAAATCGGCAAATTTCAGTGATATCTTTTGATACGTCACTTTCGTAGCCGGAAGACTGATCTTATGTTGTTATTTTCCCTTGTAGTTTTCGTCGATAATAATAAATTTAGCATCGGTGTACGTGTTTCTTAGAGGTAGCACGTCCTTACGTACCTAATTTAGTATTTATTTTTCAACAAAATTAAAACTGTTTTTAAAGTACTTTGTTCAAGAATATTCATAGTAAATATTGGGTTTGCTTCACCTAATACCTCATATATGGCCATTTCCTAATACCTCATATACGGCCATTTTTTTGTCAAGGACTTTGACCAGTGCACAGATAGTCGTCTCAATTGAAACAATGTGAAGTTCATAACACCGCTGTGGTATTTCTTGTAAATTGTGTAACCAAAGAAATAAGACTAGTTGAGGTAGCTTGAAATCACCTATCCATTTGCTACTCCGCATGAGATGAAGGCAAGTGATGGAGTTAGGTCAATTTTGATGTACGCCGGTAAAATTTGAGTCAAAGCAATGAATAGCGATTGCTAAAATGTTCCGAATTACGCGTTAGACCGATACAAGTCGAGCGCACTAAAGGAAAGTACAATCGCATTTTGACAGACGAAAGAATATCGAGTGAATGGTATGAAGGAAGTGTAACGAGCCAACAAATGGCGAGTATCGTCGCATGGACACCATCACAAGATCTTGAAGACCTATGAATTCATGATATATCTTAGATGAACATCATTTACCGGTAGAAATTAGCCGAAAATGAGAAGAAATTGTGCCTAGTGAAGTTATTAAGAGATAGGATAGACTGGTGTAAGGCCAAGTTAGGTGAATGTCACATCTATAGGATAGCCAGCATCGGTGTCAAAGATAAAAAATAGAATGATGAAAGAGGGCCATTTTTTGAACCAACTGTATATAACGGAAATTCTGGCGGGACAGGAACACACTGTGCAACCAATTATCCTTTAATTTACGGCGGAAAAACTTTCCGACAAATACCCGGTTGGGTACTTTGGTCAAAATTGCCAGAACTTGATCTGGCATGCATGAAGTCTTCAGAATGGTGCGGTTTCCAAAAGGTTAATAAAACCTAAGGCGGACTGTCGGCCGAACGAGACAAGGTAGTGTGGTGGCATCTATGAGCGTCCCCAGCGCAATCTCCGTTAATTAAGGATTTAACCTGCAATTTATATTAACGGTGAGTACCTATTGAGTGCCCACGACGGAGAAACTCCTCTAACTAGTAAATCGGGTGAGGTACACGCCGGTAACAGTGTTCGACGAATATTAAGCATTAGATAGAAACTTCCTGACAGTAGTCAAGTATCAATTCCTTTAGATCCGCAAAGATTCAACTTTTCATGTTAATTTAATTCAAAGGCTGTGCAGCGGGAACCTAGGCCTCAAACCGAAATAGTCACCAGCCATGTACACGACCTTCGACGTAGCCAGACTCACTTTTCAATGTACGAATCTCTGCCCAACCCAGTAGCGCGATGGTGTAAGCGGTGGCATCGAATGTGTGCCGTGCCGAGTTAGCAGGCCATCTCAAACAGCGAAATACGGTCGGTGCCGAGAACGAAATCCACCCACAACCGTTCAGTAATGAGCATTGTTAATATTCTCGGTGGACGATGGAGGCAACTTTTGACGCTCATCGGCACAAGAACCTCAGGGACTCGCCGCTTGGACATGAAGAAAGTGGTCACGAATAACAAGAGTCCCAAAAGCCTATCAATAGCTGAAGTAACGTAACAGTGCCCACGGAGGCAATGGACAAACATAACCTACAGCGGGTCCTATGCACATGAAAAGAAATTCGGGAATACTCCATGTTAGTTGCACCTCCCAGTATAATTAACCTGTGAAGCCCTCCCTGCTTCTTACGTAGCTGATGCCTCACTGTGGCGCAGGCACAACCAAGAGCCCGTGGCAGGAGCCAGCTCATTGCCCCCGGTCCGGCGGCCTTTAGTTTGATCAAGCTCAACTCCACACGATCATACTGTACACGTCTTTCTTGGCAAATTGTTCATACCTACACAAAGGATAAAAAAAACATCCAAGGAACAAGATTTCTTAGGTATACTAGGAAAATATCACAGAATACCTTTTAATTTCTCTCGAATTCGCGATACTGTCGTCGAATGTAACGCTCATGAGCATCGGTATATATTTGAACAAAGACAGTAGACACAGAAACAAGTGCTACATGCTTAAGGCATCGCATAGTACATCACATGCGACACTTGCGACTGAGCAAACAATAAAATCCAGGGCAGCGTAGGCGATGATGATCAGTCATCGAAAAACCCAAGAGAAAATAAAGACAGTCGTTCCCCACATAGGGCGCTAGATCAGTTCCAGCAAACAACAGAATATCTTCTCCATTGCCTCTTAAATATGTTTTATTTGTTTTTATGTCGAATATTTTCCCTGCTATTTCATGTTTGCTCCACTTCATACAGCTCCTATGCGAAAGAAGACGACAGACTAGTTGTTTACCGGAAGCGATCTAGCGCTCAGTGCGGGGTACGACTGTCACATTAAATATAGGCAGTGAATTATCGTACCCGTTGGTTAACTTATATATTGGACCCTGCATTGGTCGGCGAGACAACACCACACGAAAAATCTTCATCCTAATCACATAAAAAAATATGAGTTTTTTCGTGAAAAGGAACTCTAGGGTACAAAAAAATGCTATGGAAAACACGTAGAACTCAACCTCTACCCGCGCAATGTACTTTGTCTGAAAGGTTTGCTTTTTCCTACTGTGACAGAAAAAAGTCCTGCCCTAATTATTTAAGAATTATTTTTGTGATACATTCAAAATAAATTGCGCAGTGAGAGGTTAGTGAGGCGAACTTGTGGCGCGGACTACATTGCCAGAAATCGAAAGAATATTTACCCTGTAAAATAGGACACGCACGGCGGCACATACTACAAACACTGTCAACCCTTGAGTTTCGTAGGGACACCTCAATCTCAGCTCAGTTTTCACTTGGTAGGATAAAGCTACAGAATCACGAAATAATTCCAAAAACCATTCACACGTCCAGGCCTCTAAGAGTTAAACAGCTAGACATTTGTTCACCATCAGTATAATGGTAAACTTTCTTGCAGTTGTTGCAGATATAATCTATGTAATGTACACGCATGTTCATTCACACAGACAATACGGCAATAGTCTTTAAGGTTAGAACTTCACATGCGCTCCCAAGCATCATCATCATCATCATCATCCGTATTTTGACCTGGGTGGCCCTCCACAGCTGGCTGGGATGCCCAGATGGTGGAGTAATATTTCTGGTCCCACCACGGTACCACCTGCAAGCTCACTACAGGCTGCAGCACCATCTGTACAAATGACAATCATCATTAACGCTGAACAGTTTATTTGGATTTCAAGATCTCATTTCATGAGGATGCTTCTAGTTTTTCGTAAGAAACTAAATACAACCTTGTTGTATGTGTACATAACGATGTTTCTAGTTTTAACAACAAATTAAGTGTAGCCATATTGCATACACATATACATAGGGATACTTTTAATTTTTGTATAACAAGCAAAATGCAGCCTTATTGCATATACATTCGGCTGCAGCTAGTTTTTCGTAACAAGCTATATTGAGCCTTATCGCCAGAATAATTTCGTCAGTCTAGGGTTAACAGAACTTAGCGGCGGAACTATGTACAGATCCTTACAAACCAGGTGGATCTAGCTGCACCTCCATATCCAACCGCTGTACTATTATCCGCAACGTTTAAACGACGGCTGCGATACATGAATTCTGTGTGAGTCGTTGACATCAATGAAGACTACCTAATTATGTCAGCGATTTTTAAATTTTACCAATTTGTTAGGTCTTCCACCGCTTAAAGTGTGTTGAAGCGATAAGCTAGGTAATCATTATATGATCATTACAAAAATTAAGTAATTTCTCCAATTGTGAGACGTTAAACAATGCGGAATAAATAAGTTGCACACTGTTAACCTAATGGCTGTAAGAATGTTCACGAGATATGAAATAGGTACAGCAATTCCATAAAGTAATAAACACTTACACTTGCAGAAAAAACTTTAAAAAACTGAGAAGCGTTAGCTAGTTAAAGCCTGCTCCTTAATTTTAAATAGCTATTTACGAATTATTATTTCATGACATTATATGCAGCAATGAACTACATTAATTCCCCTAACCTCCAACATCAACAGGCGCTCGAAGAAAGCCCATTCACTTTCTCATTTCATTTCACAACCACCAGCGGACAAACTGGTAGCTATGTTTCAAAGACCTAAAATTACATTGCAATCGGCAGTAGCCATATTACAATATTCTTCGCAAGTAATGTTAAAATATGGCTCTGCTATTGAAGTACCACGTCAACATGACGTGGTACTTCAACAGTAGAAGTACCACGTCATGTTGACGTGGTACTTTAATTGGAACTTGATTTCTGTCTTCCAAAAGGCTGGGGCCGACAATACTGGACATAGAGGCTACATCGCAAAATATTTTGAAAACTTTGAAAAACTCACCTGCTTAAAAGAGAGATTTAACTCAAATATTTCGAATCGCACTCTCAGATCGACCAAATTGAACATATTCAGATACTCCAACTGTTATCGAATCCGTTGGAACCAAGTTCGCTGGTACGAGCGTCAACTACATGCACCAACTGTTATGTCAGCTTTAATTAATTTCCCTGCAGAGTTCGTGCTCCTATAGGAGTTGGCGAGGCCTGAAAGAATTTCAGATGAGCACTGTAAGGAGTCAGATTCAAAACTTACTTTTACACCTTCATCCCATTTTGTGTTTTGAGTGTAGGTGGACTGAGAAAACACCAACGTTACTTTGTTCTTGCAGCAGTTCGTAATCTCGGAAGGCTTCTCACATATCAGCTGAAGCTTCAAACCAAGTATTGAAGGGTCAATCTGAGCAGATAAATTAAATGCACATCACGGAAAATTAACATAAATGAGATGAAATACGTAAAGCAATTCCACAAAATAATAAGCTTAAACACTTGCACAATTAACTTGAAAATACTGAGGAGGGTTCATGCCTCAAGGGTACAATACTGAAGCGATCTACACGTCACACCAAAAACGCTGGAGGGGCACTTTTCCAACTCCAAGTTTTACCCTTTCATCGTTGTCGATTGATATGTAACATAGAAGAGTCGTACGTTCGAAGAGCGTTGCACTAACAGCCCAATCTTGCAAATGGCAATCTTGTTCGATTTTCTTCTTAGTGTTAAGTGAGTTTGCAAAATTACACCAAGAAAAAAATTATAACAGGAACCAAATTATAATGTATAGCACGAACAAAATTTTAAAATTTAACGGTCAGTCTCTTGTTATGTTCGTCAAACATAACTTGTAAGAAAAAAATATACATTTCTAAAAATTCTGAAGAAGAGATGGCATTCTTTTTAGTGTCCAAAAGACGAGGAAATACGTAGCACATCCCGCTGTCGAGGCCCGCACTTCCAAGCGGTACAAAGCCCAACATCCCAATGCCTTCGACCGGCCGAGGAACCGCTTTGATCGAGACTTGTGCTAATCTCATCGAGCAACTATATGTTTAAAAATAATAAAAAGCACATGCCAAAGATGATCGTGAACCATATGACATTTCAATAAATTAGGAAGCAATATTCCTTGTCATAGCAAGCACTGCAGAGTTATTTACGTATCTCACATTATTTTATTTCCTCAGCGGTATTAGACAACAATCTCAAACCCTCGTCATAACCTGTCCCGTACCAGTCACGCGTCTCTCCTTAAGATCTCAGCCCCACAGCAACGTTCACGTGAGGGTAGCCGTCGCTACACAAGCCGCCGTCGCTACACAAGCCGCCCTCGTATAGGCACGGATGGCGACGCGTTTTCGTCATTGAAGCTCTAATTTACACGGCGTACCCCAAGATCAGGACGACCTCCACGACACGTTACAAAAGGAAGTGGAGCTCCAATACCACGGAGTCTTTGTCGCTGCAATGTGCGGAATCCAAAATGTAACCCATTGAGCAGCGTTCACACAAGCTCCAAACGCTGAGCTGAGACGCCCCAAGTGGTCGTAAACGTTCAGCCTTGCTTACCCTATCAGGCGTCTCGATCGTGAGCTACTTGAGCCCTGGCATATGGTAAACATAGCGATATTAACCTAACCTTTTACGCTTCAGCCGATACAGGCAACTGTAACATAATAAAAGATGTCAAACCTATATTACTAAATCATGATGCAGTCGCTTTCTCATTAAATTTAACGCCACCTTTCGAGTTAGAAAAATACATTTCAATCAAGCTAATATACGTGGAACATATTAAGCCTTAACCGATAATTTTTTCCATAATAATTTTGCGTAATTACTTATCAGAGTGCAGTGCGGAATGAATGGTTTTTTCGCCCTTCTCAAGAAAATAACTCCGTGAAGACCCGAAAATCAACAAGTGATCGAGATAATACCCTGTACCTCCACCTCCATAAAAAATCAATATGTAAGGTAAATGTTGAAAACATTAACTTAATTTACCAACTCCTTACTACCTCGGCTTTGGCACGCTGAATCAGCGTGCGCTTTCTAACAGAACAAGCAGAGAAAATTTCAGATTTATAACAATGCTTATCGGTAAATAGGCCACGTCGACAGAAAGATTCGTTTATTGACCGAAACACATGTGATAAACACAAACTTTTCGTTGCTTGTTCTATTGAAAACGCACGCTGCTTAAGCGTGCAAAAGCCTAGCTAATACAAAATTAATAAACCCACTTGATATTTTCAACGTTTACGGTGCGAGGTCGATTCTATTCCAACTAATTTTAAAGACAAATATTAAGGCGAAGAATAGGCTTACTTTGCTGGAGCTGGAGCAGACGATCTCGAGCAAGAAGCAGCCGTCGTGTTTGTGCTGGCAGGCCGGCGGCATCGTCATGGGCTGCACACAGCACACGCTAAAATTAGCTAGAATAAGGAACAATTAGTGCTGATTATTACCTTCATAGTGATACATAACTTACTATTACTATCATAATAAACTATAGCCAACTAAAATTAATAGTATAAAAATGAGTTAATTTCAACCATCAATAGAAAGCTGCCACCAAATCAAAACTAACATTAAGAAAGCATTCTTCCTAAAATGTGCTAATTATGAAAATAACTTTCACAATCCTTTTTTCAAAAAGTAGTAAACTTCACAATCTTATTTTCAAAGAAGTAACAAACTTTCACAATCCTATTTTCAAAGAAGTAACAAACTTTCACAATCCTCTTTTCAAAGAAGTAATAAACTTTTATAATCCTATTTTCAAAGTAGTAACAAACTTTCAATCCTATTTTCAAAGAAGTAACAAACTTCCACAATCCTATTTTCAAAGAAGTAACAAACTTTCACAATCCTATTCTCAAAGAAGTAACAAACTTCCACAATCCTATTTTCAAAAGAGTACCAGTTTTCAGGCCAACCACTATCCTCGCACTCAGAGATCGTCAGTACCCTGAAGTATTTTAACTCTTCCCTCCGGGAAAAATGCCGCTCAAAAAGGAAGTATGTCTTAAGAAGAGCATATAATCATGACTCGTGCAAAATGGAGCTTGCCTTCATCTTTTCTAGCAAGAATTTATGCTACAGGTCACACTGGCATAACCAAGCAAGCATGAAACATTTTACTAATCTGTTAAATCGCAAAAATTTGACACTCCCCGTGTGAGAGGATTTCCAGAAGTAAAAATGTATCCTACTGCAATTTGACACTCACCTTGTGAGAGGATTTCCAGAATTCAGTGCCGAAGAGGGCTTGGTTGGGAATTCTATTGCTGTGGTAAAGTTCAAAAACGTATTGATGGCAACAGCCGCGTCTCTGAAACAGAAAAACACAGCTACAACTTTCGTCATTTACAGTATATATACCTGACAAAAACATACACCTCACTTTCGAGTACCACGAATTGGCCTATAACCTGCAGCAATTGAGCGAGGTAACATCGTGAGCACAGCATACCGATTAATTTATGCATTCAACGGAATTAAATAAGTTAAAATCGGCTCAATATCAGGCAAATTATTGAAACACTGAAGGGAGACATATTTACGAAAAACCCTATGTATATACACACGAAAAACCCTATGTATATATGTATTTTATACGAAGATTTGGCCGAGAAGCCACTAACAGTGCGAANAAATAAATATCTCAGAAGAAAATTTGAAATTTTAATTCCCTATACACACGAATATATAACGAGTTAACCTATTCACCGATACCACATGTTAACGGGTATCGGATGCAACGGATAAACTCTGCTGACCTGAATGCATATTCCAATGTCCAGAATGTCGAGAACGATAGTGTTGTATATTCACGTCAATGAATAATCTCTACCTCCACAAGTCCGTCAATGAGAGGTTCAACTATACACAGACGCGAATACATAATCTTTTGATAGTGATACAGGAATGTAGTCCCAAGACAGAAGACAAGTACTGTGCAGCACCTTCAAAAGTTCATAGACAGGCGGGGAATGCAGTGTTAGTGTCCCCCACCACGGTCTGAACAGAATCTTCCACAAGATTTGCGCATAGATGCCTCGCTCAACATGTAGCGTTCCAATAACTCCTATATAAACGAATGGAGATTGGTTTTTTCTCTCTCGAGATATTGTACATCACCATCGATTTAAATTTTGGACGCACGTCCAAGATGCACGCTACAGCATTGTTAAAATAAAGAATATAATGCACTCAATCACGCCATTTCAGACAACTAATACATTTGACTCGATCGAAAACGGTTTCTCGTCATCTAAGGCAAGAAGAAGCCAAGCATGTCAAATTTTGTGATCAAACTAACAATGTCAACTGATGAGACAACCATTGCACGACAAATACAGAACGCTGAAGCTGAAGTCATTTTTGTTAAACTCGAGCAGCGAATGACGACAAACATAATACACCTAATCACTTACAAAGAGTACATGCTCCAAGTACATTTACTTGCACACACATTATTTAACGGTCATTCTCCATCTCAGAATTTCAAAGACCATAAAAGGCACACGCAATGCTGACCTTAGACGAGAAGCCCGTGCAGCGGGAGTGCAGGAGACGGTCGACACAAAAGGCTTTACCAGGCCCGTCGTATCTCCTGACGCTCCTGCCGTGGCCAGGGCCCCGGGTCCTGGCCAGGGGCTCGTACGCCAGGAACAGGGACCGCACGACACGACTCCGCAGACCCAACACACCGCCGGTCCGTATTTCCCAAGACCTCAGCTCGTACGGCATCTCTACAAAATTTCTGCAGTACCTGCAATGCGTTTGCTTTGTCTTATTTTACATTGTGAAGCATTGTAGAGCAGAGCTCATGTGGCATGCAAGAATGCTTGCAATGTATTCGATTCGTCTGACTCTGGGTCCTACAATTTTCATCCAAATATTTCATGTGGCATCCCTGTTAAAAGTTTATGCAGCGCCAGCCACGTGTATGTTTTATCTTGCTCTAGATTCTGCAATATTTTAGAGCAGTGCTCACGTGGCATGTCTATGTAGTTTGTGCAACACCAGCAACATGTTCCTTCCGTCTCATATTGGGCTAAAAAACGTTTTTTACCAGAGCTCATGTGGCATACATCTGCGTTTCTGCAACAGCTGCGAACATGTATATTTCACCTCGTCTGACGTCATGAAATTTTCCTTAATGAATAGTCAAAAATCGACCAAGTTTAATTTGAAGTTCACCATTTGATGGCCAAATTTCGCCCATCTAAATCTCATGACAATGAAATGACATATCCAGGTTATTCTGACCTTTTACATGGTACAGATGCTAGGGAATCAGAGTAACAAAGGTAAAATTGAACGGAGAAAATTGATAGGATACTTGAAAACTATTTGAAAGCATCGTTTTCCATAACTAATTTTAGCTTTGTTACTTTTAGTCCCAAGTTTCTGTACAGCATGAAGTCAAATGGAGAGAGTAACTCTCTAAGATGTTTCAGAAGCATTATAGAAACATCTGATGTATCTAGTCTATTGCCTCCAATTAATATTACCTACGCTACTCATACTAGCATGTTTCAGTAGAACTTAAAATTAAATGGGCGGAATAGATGAAATACTTGAGCAGTACCGCACAAGAACAGAACTTGATGGTACATACAGATATCATGTGTCACGAGGACTGGGTGAAGCCATGAACGGGGTCTAAAATAAGAACATGTGTAGAGTAAATAAATAGTTTGGGTATGTGAAGAGAATGACACAGCAGTATCCTGTTGATGAAATGATATCAGGAGTGCAAGAAAGATACGCTGAAGGTAAACAGAGATATGATTGTGGGACAGCAAGTACTGCTGGGTGATATGAAGAGGACAGATTCTTAGCCATGTTTATCCGTAATGCTAGGGAATTCCCGCAATATAAAATATACATTGAACTACAAACAATACAAAAAATGCTCCACATAAGATTTTTAAAATGAAATTCATTTGATGTATATAAAAAGGTTGCCTTGACTTGTGAACAGAATAGTCCAAGATGAGTAGACGTGACCTTCATTCCTTGCTAACATCCCAACGAGTTCCTTTTAGAAGCAATCGACTTTCATAAGCCTTAATAAAGAATGTACATCAAACAATCGCTCAAAAATATGCGTAAAATAGAGTGAAAGGGCTTTTCAGTGATAAAAATAGGAGAGCATGATAGCAAGGACTTTGTCACAGAAAAATAATGGACTGCAAGAAATTGCAAAAGCTTAGCGACAGAAATGCTGGACTGCACAAAATGCAGGGAGTGACAGAAATGCTGGACTGCACAAAATGCAGGGAGTGAAAGAAATGCTGGACTGCACAAAATGCAGAGAGTGACAGAAATGCTGGACTGCACAAAATGCAGAGAGTGACAGAAATAACCCCCACATTTCAGAAAGCTCAAAATGTGTATCAGCCATCAAGGCCACTATTGAAGAGTTTATTTTAAAATTAATGTAAGAAAAACTTTTTACACATACGTTTAGGATATTACAATTTTTACGATACATCATTCCATTTTTACTCTATCCCTCTTTGCAGTGAGGGAGTAATTCCTGCCCCACTCTCCAGCAAAGGCCCGAAAGATAGTATGAACACAATGGACTGGAAGAGTGAGGGGAAAATAAGCGCTGCCATCAACTCACCTGTCGTACAGCGAGTACCAGAACCCTGCCCTGCTCACCACGAAGGCCGTCGCCCTGCATATGCCAGCAAAGTTACCCACGTCTTCTGGTCTGATGTATGTACTGTAAATTTAAACAACTACTTAACACATTGTAATAAAAAATTTTTACTAGGAGACATTATTCTCATCATTATTCACTAACATTGTGTTGAACTGACACAAAGACCCTTGTAGCTCATGTGACGAGACTTGGGTTCTGGTTCGTGTAACGTTAGTTGTAAAAAAATATGCGTAAATGGAATCTTAAAAAAAATGTAAATGTGAAATGTTTCAATCCCTTAAGAGCAAAAATAAAAATGATTGCATTGACACAATTAGTAAATGACCATGATATTGAATTAACAATTAGCAAGATTGATT
>VOMN01002500.1:0-10697 GCA_014899125.1 Orchestia grillus
ACGGTGGAGCGCCGGGGCCTCCCACCGCGGAGGGCTGTGACCGCGCCATCGTTCCGAGGTGTGGAGACAATGACCAAAATCTGCTCCCGCTGATTTAATTCTATGATAATGATAATCTGGAATAAGCACGATCAATTTAAAGTGTATCAATTTTTCGAGGCTCCCTCAAATCAAAGTCTTTCAAATCGAAAGTTTAACATGTCGACCGTTGGGCGAACAAATTTATGTTAATTCGGTACAGCTTCCGCCGCCTCAGCACTTTCCCCCGCCTCAGCAAAAATGGCAAGTTTTCACGGAGCAGTTCTATGGTTTACGCCCTAATTTTTTTTCCATTGATGATTTGGCCTAATTACGTTTTTCCTTTGCGTTAAAGGTTTAAAGTTTTTTCCGTAGTTTTTGACATCCAAATTTGTGGCAGCGTCTGCTTCGTCCGTCTCGGCGAGACGTCAGGCCACCTACAGTGGAGCGTGCTGTGGTAGGGCTACAGTGCTGCAGTGCTACAGTGCTGCGGTGCTGTAGTGCTACAGTGCTACAGTGCTGCAGTGCTATAGTGCTACATTGCTGCAGTGCTGCAGTGCTACAGTGCTACAGTGCTGCAGTGCTGCAGTGCTACAGTGCTGCAGTGCTCCAGTGCTACAATGCTACAGTGCTGCAGTGCTACAGTGCTACAGTGCTACAGTGCTACAATGCTACAGTGCTTCAGTGCTGTAGTGCTGCAGTGCTGAAACATCACACAATGGCCATGCTGTTACACAGCTCCGGCCACCACTTGGAGAGTACAGAAACAATGCAGTGAAGGTTTGCCTCGGAACGTCGCCAGTCCACGTCCAAGTCCCCCAAAGTCCTCCTTATTGATGGCTCCGCTGAAGATGCTTGAAAAAAAACGGCATTTTGCCATCCGCTGAATATAATGTCCCTTTTGCCTTTCCCTGTCGACTGCTTAGCTTCCCCGAGCTGATTTGCTGCGGTAAAGAGGGGATCCTGAAGAAATTTTGTTTACTGTGTGCACGATCCATGTCACTGCGTAGGTTTGACTGCTGTGCGAGATATTCTTCGTGTACACCTCATTTCTGGCTTTCATTTCCCTCCACCTTCGTTTCACTGCTAGAAAACCTAATTATGTTGATGTCAGCAGAAGTATTTAAAATTTAATTCATTCATGTTACATTCATCTTTTTATTCATTTTTCGTTTGACGGTTCAAAAGAGCATGCTTCCCCTATGCCCCGGCTGCAGCAGCTCCAGCGCCCAGGCCTGATTGAGACACGTGTTGTCGAGTGGAAGCTCGCGAGGAATGTTCTCGAGGCGCCGACCTGGGAGGACTTTTTCGTGTCGCGCTCCACGAACGAGCTCCGGAAGCTGAGNCTCTCTCTCTGTAGTCGCACATTTACTTTACATCACAATGCCATTTCCTGGGCGCCGCGCTCTGGGTCTTCCCTACAGTCCAAAACAGGACGCGCTCTCGCATGAATTTCAAGTTGTGCATCCGCAAAAAGAGCGGGGAGCATTTTCTCAAATTTGTCGAAAGCAGATGCACAAACAAGCATTGAGACTACGGACTCGCTTGGGACATTGCGCGGTCCCCCGCTTCATTATTTTCACTGAACGAAATCCAGAGGTGGCCGGCGCAGCCCTCCAAAGCTCTTTGATGTCTGCCTTCGCAGCGACCATTTCACGCCGGCCGCGCCGCCTGGTGTTGGGAGTGGCAGGGGACTTGCCTCACCAGAGCGGCGCGTCTCACGCAGGCTGAAGGAAAACTTCCCACTGTAAACTGGAATTATTTCAACCTAATTTTCAAAAGCATCAGTTCAGAACTGAGGTTCTTGCTGTGGGTAACAAACTAGGGAGGCTGGAGTGCGACTACGCAGCGAGGTCCAGCACCACACGGCCCAGTACCACGCGGCCCAGCACCACGCGGCCCAGCACCACGCGGCCCAGCACCACACGGCCCAGTACCACGCGGCCCAGCACCACGCGGTCCAGCACCACGCGGCCCAGCCTCGGCTGCTGGGCAGGGCCCCAGGTGCTGCTCGGCCAGCGAGCGCGCACCACAGACCTGAGCTTTCCTAAATACGAAATGCAATACGGGACCTAGAATTTTATTCTTACTTTCTTCTGGACTCACTCATCTAAGTGCCTCCCAAATAAAAACGTAATTTCTGGACGACAGTTCTCATTTTTGAGTCTCAGTTCATCAATGTACGACTTTCCAATTCCAACTTTGAGGTAGCGGCCCCCAAGCGGGTAGCCTCATCTCACTATTTGATATCCAATCTTCTTCAAATGTGAATTTGCTTAATAATTTGAAGTGTCACTTGACCTCATTTTCACCCTCCTTAGTTTATTAATAATATTGTGCTTTATCTCAGAACTGAAGTTTTCTACGTGTTATGGAATTTAATCATCAAAAATTTTAGTTTGTTTTCGAAAAAACTTGCTCTTTGGTTTTGCTCCGCTGTAGAGAATGCCAAGTTTAAACATATATATAAATGGCACTTAAATTTCACAGCCCAATTGTGGCTTTCTTGATCATCTCAATATCTGAACATTCGGACGAATATCTGAACATTCGTCCGAGTACAGCGCATGGACATAAGTTTTCGCTCAACTCTATTTTTGATATAATTGAAAATTTCGAGCTCCGATTTGGCGTAAAGAGCATATGTAGTTACCCCAAAGAACATATATTTACCAGAATATTTAAACAGATCAGAAAAAAATTTATTGACAACCAGAAAATTAACTGGGCACTGTAGATACGGCACTCGAACAAAAGTATATTTGCTCAACTCTTCTAAGAGACCTGGGCAGGCAGCACAATTCTCAGCCGCAGCTGCAGGGAGAATGAAAAACAAACTCAAAGGACTAGAAAACTCCTCATTTGCTTCGCCAGCTCTTTTCAGTATCTATTGCTGATACTGAAGCTGTGCTGATACAATTCTACATTGTAACAACCATCAACTGATCGAGCATAACGTGCCTGCGGGGAGAGGCATTTGCCTGCGCAGTTTTTGACTATTAGACCAACCGTAGTTACGGACGAGTGAATCCAACATTAAAGGACGAATGAAAAAAATAAATAATGGGTATGCAAATTTAGTTTGAACGCTTAACATCGGTAAGGAGGCGATTTCTGTTTATGATAGTTCATTAATTACTGTGAAGATGCAATTACCGCAGTGAGAGCTGCGATTGATGCCCAGTAGGGCCGGCTGGCTGAGCACCCACTGATGGGTTCAGATGAACACTTCTAAATAAATTCAAATCGGTGACATATTTCCTGTTTTAATAGAAATCTTTGTCAACAGTTGACTACTGTAAACGCGCTTGCCTGAGTCGCTGAATGACACGCGTGCAGGCGCTGACTAGCTCCATAATTGTGCAATCAGGCGCTCATCTGGCGGCAATGAAAGGTAATATGCACGGAACGCGGCGAGATTTTTCTCATCACGTTCGCATTATCGACATCATTACAAGCCTAAGTGAATTTCCGTGTATTTGGGCCCCGTGTCCCGGTGGCAGCACTGCCGGCCGGTGCACAGAGCCCCACTCTGCAGCTCCTTGTGGGAATTGCTGAGCGGTGCCACGCACGCCGCTCGCGCCTGCAGCAGGGGCGGCGAGGGCCCCTTCAGTGGGCGTCAAAGCCTGGCCTACTAATGATACCTAGAATCTTCGTCGAGATATTGCTTCTATACTCATCGTTACGGATGAGAATTAAATTGTTTAATATTCTTGGGAATTAAAAATAAACCCAAAGAAGTCGATCAACTAAACTGCATAAGTCTATCATATGTACATAGAGACATAACGAATCCGAGCGGCAGATGAAAGTCAACTCGCTAGAACTGAAACTCCAGGACAGCGTTTTCATGATTCTTGAGTTGTTCTTGTCGACAGCAGTCGTGACTTAAAATTATATTGAAATAGACGTCTTGACATGAATAATTTCAGCTCAAAAGTCGCCTGAATTGTTGTCATGTTGAGCTAGTCCAAGGGCTTACATTAAAGAATTCTAGTAAGTTGTCAAGTAGTAGTTAGTTAAGTTAGCGCAAAGACTTCCGAAATTTGGCCATGTCAACCTAACCAGCCTGGAACGATGCAGCGAGTTGAACACTGAAGTTATTTTCATTGTGCAATGCTTGAATGGGAAATTCGCCCGAATGAATCAAGCTTGCCTAGGATTATCTCTCTGTAGGACTCTAAAAATATTATTTTCTGTAGCACTCGTGACCAAGCATCATTACGTCACGTCTTGATTTTTGATCGGATTCACTTTATTCTGATGGAATAGACCATCAACGGTAGAAAAAAGTATTTTACATGAATGTTTTGAGCCTGAAAACTATTATCACCTGCTGCACAGCCCAAATTTACTTATCAACAAAAAGAATTTCACTGGATTGGCGAACTACCGCACACAGGGAAATCTCATGTGGACTGAAGGTAAAGAGGGTAAGCAAGGCTGCTTCTCTGCCTCCGCCCTCCACCTCCACACTCGAAGTATAAAAATTTCATTGGTGCGCAGCTAGGTGCGTAAAGTCCGCGCTTGTGTTAGGGAAGCACAATGAACAAATTGTATGAAACCTCAATTAAAAAATTGTTGACACATATTACTTCACAAAACCATTCTGGGACATACTATGGAAAAGGGGATCACAATAAATGAATCCCTGAATAATTCCCCCTTAATTTAGTGTGAAAATACTGCCGGAAACTCTACCGTAAAAAATGACATTCCGTGCTACTCTACATCTAGAAAGCGAATACCAGCGCAGGACTGTGCCCTCAGGTCCCACGAGTCTCTTTTGTCTCGGCTGCAGGGAGGGGCAAAGATGAGGTGTGATGCCGCGTTGTGCAGGAAATATAAAGATTTGCCGCAGCCCTGCCAGCATCGGATCACCGCCCACTGAGACCATACCTTAAAGTTAAAAATGAATGAATATGCTTTTTAAATTAAATAAAAGACTTGTAGTTTTACATCTGTGCCACTCAGTTTGTTTTTATTGTCTTCTCGGGAAAGTCTTGTTTCTGTTAAACAAAGTATGTTGCCAGTCCAGTACTTTATCTTCGGACAAGCGTACAATATATGCCTGCAACAAATATGCTTTCAAATGGAGGTAAGTTCTAGTGTTGCAGTTTTCTGTGTTAAGTATTAATAATTTTTCGTTCCGACAGTATAAATAAAATCATGCGCAAAATTGAAAATGTAACCGAGGATAAAATCTACGGAAAATAAGACCAACATTTAAGTATCTCTGCTCAGATCTCCTCTCTTAGGTGGCACAAAACAAATAATAGGTACAAAATATTTGCACTTAAATTTTTGGGAATGCAATGAATCTTAAAGGAAGTTTGGAATCCACTACTATGCATGTTATGAAGTTATTGCCACGAAATTCTTGAAATTTTTCTTAACTTTATTTCTTTTTCTTGGAAAATGTTTCACCCCATTTTCAAAAAGTTTTAAATAAATCTACTCCTCATTCATTTATCTTTTAAAGTAACAGATGAGATAAATGAATTGAAATTGAAAAAAAGTTTTTTAAACCACCTGTGAAAATAGCACGAGATCAAACATATAAACCAGCTGCTCCTACAGGATAAGGATGTTAATAGTTCATAAAATTTGGCACTGAGCCCCATTCAACAAACCATAAAATGTACACACGCTGGTATGAAAACCCTCGACATCACATGCTGGAGCTACGACGTGACAAGGAGAATGCGAACTGCCGCGGGATGAGAATGGCTGTTCCCCTCGAGGCTTTCCTCTACCCACTCAAGTCTGGCAAAACTCTAAGGACGCGTAAAAGTAAACACTCGCCTAGAACCTCTGATGGAAAGATCACTGAATGATAGTCAGGTGATGTGGGATATCTTTTTATTTTTGAAATATTTCAGAGTGCCGTGACGCTTGCTTTCTCATTAGATTTCTATGCTGAATTTACCCTCGTAATATCGCGCTGGCAGAGTGCCCTCGGGACCGAGCTCGGAGGGGGGGCGTTGCACTGCTGCGGTGACGCGACTTGGGGGGAGCCCTCCCTGCCTCCTGAGGTGGTGTCGAGCACCGTCTGACATGGTGGTCTGACATGGTGGTCTGACATGGTGGTCTGACGTGGTGGTCTGACATGGTGGTCTGACATGGTGGTCTGACATGGTTGTCTGACATGGTGGTCTGACATGGTGGTCTGACATGGTGGTCTGACATAGTGGTCTGACATGGTGGTCTGACATGGTGGTTTGGCATTGTAGTCTAATGATGTAGCCGCTTACAGTCTCACAAATCTACACTGGACATAATTACATCAAATTTTTATATCGATCGGGTCATTTGAAAAAATATTTGTTTTTGGGATTTTGTTTTTAAGAATGATTTTATCATGGTATTTTCTTCGTAGTTCATGCATTTTTCAACACACTTAATGATTAATATGTGCTCCTTAGTAATTTATCACCAATTTTCTACCAGATACCATCATTAAAACAAATAAGTCCATAATTTTGCACAGGAAAACTACAAGCTTTCCTTTATGTGCCCTACAGGAACACATAAAGGAAAGCTGCCCAAAGAGCTGCCAATGGCAACAGAATGCCGGGCAAAAAGGTCCCCAAATGAAGCGACATGACGGGGGGCACTTCACAAATTTTGAAGAGGTGATGAGAGCCTTGAGGATGGAGACGGCAATGCACGCTTGATGCCTAACGTCTAAAAGAAAGTGTTGAACAAACCCGCAGTCAAGTATCGGGGAAATGTTTCAGGAACTTGTAGGAGCCATCTTCCCAGGCTCGGTGGGTACTGACAGGCTTGGCATTGTGACCAAACTTCAGCTTAAGTAAGAAGCGTAAAAGAAAAATTTTTATGTTCAAAATTATGGGTTCATATTCTTTAGGAATGTTTTCTCGCGAAAATAAGCACCAGAGATTTTCTGGATTGATCCAGAGAGCACGAATCACTAATCATGCTGAAGCGCGCCTGAAATGCAATCACAACACCGCGATAAAATAGAACTTCAAAGTAAAGTTCTATAAACGCACGTCTTTTCCGAACAATCTAATTTGGTTTCTTAGAGCTAAATTTATTCTCTACTATTTTGTAGAAATTGCATCACTGAAATAAGTCCTGCTTTGTGTCGCAGCTCGGCCACAAAATTCGATTTTAATTTGCCATTGTTCTAGAGAAGAAGTGAACATGACACTCAACTTTGACAAACAGTACTCATGATTATTTCGGATTTTGAAATCATTATGACCGATTCAATATTTTAAAATTTCCTGCATTGGTTAAGCATGAAACTGAACAATAAAACTGGAGGTATTTCTTTTTAAAAAACCTGTTCAAGCTTTGGGGCACCTCATAATAAATACTTTTTTTACAACCGAGACGACCTGGTGCAGCTGAGGTGAGGAGCACGAGGCAAGTGAGTAACCTCATCACCGGCGGAGGGGCCCCAAAATACCGCCATGGACGAGACGCTCCGTCCCCCCCCCCCACACCCAGCGATGTCGCCGAACGCCCCTCGCTTGTTTACTGCAGTTCCCTTTTGTGCCCCTGTTATCCAGCGCAGAATTCCCCCGCTTTTGTTGTCCGTGCAAAATATTCGGCGCGAGGAAGTGGCTGCATTGTTCAATTAAGACACGATAACCTCATTGGGGCTTCAAAGCAGAGCTTTTAGTGGGAATTATTTCCAGCTGTAACCTTATATTCAGAGAGCCATTAAAACGTAAACATTCTTGTTGAAGCCGTACAGGAGACGTCATTCTCCGTGTTGTCGTGTTTTGTTTGACGGCGAAATGTTTACATAAATCTTTTCATAGTTTAGGTTATGCAGATGTGTAATACAGCTCCTGTGTAGTTAGAAGGTTGTTGACTGTTGTTTTCAGGCCAAGGTTAGAAAGAACTTATTTTATATCAAGGTTGAATACCTCTCATATATTAAGGAGATATTGCAAAGAAATGCACTGTTTCGTCCCGCATTAAATGTTTGTTAAACATCGCACATTTTTTTGCAATGTTTACAATGAGCTATATACATACATTTGTGAGCTGGTTGGCTTCATCACACATGGTACATACTCATTTGTTATACTTAACAAATACTTTACGATCCATCTCAGTGTGGCAATTTTTTACCATACCCTGTGCATAAGTAAAAAGGTATATCTGGATGAGTAGTTTTCGTGGTATTCATATTTCTTGTGTTTTTTATTTGAATTGGAACTGCTTCATTTGTTGCCTGCCCTAAAAATAACTCAAAATGAAGTGAACTACATTCTCAGACTTTCCAAAGAACTTAGGGCTGGGGAGATATCATTAGACCATCATACTCTCAGCTGCTGGAGACTCGATCGATGGAACTGCAAACCTGGAGAACAAAGGCAGGCACCCCCCCCTCCCCGCCGGTCCCTTGTCAGGGGGGACAGGGCTTAGCACCCCCGTCTCAGCACCCTCGTGGGGTCGTCTCTGCACCCGGTGGGGTCGTCTCAGCACCTTGTGGGGTCGTCTCTGCACCCCCGTGGGGTCGTCTCTGCACCCCTGTGGGGTCGTCTCTGCACCCCCGTGGGGTCGTCTCCGGATTTTTTCCCTCGTCGTGCGCTGAAACTCTATTCTCCGCTTGGCAGTTCATTTTCCAGGCAAAAATGCTAACTATCTCTCAAGATGAAATATTTCAGCAGTTCAATTTAGTACAATAAAGACATGTAAAACTGGGTTTCGAACATGTATGAATAGTTTAAGTGACTTTTTAATATTTCGTTTCCTTTTCTATTCTAAACCAAAAATTAAGAAAGGTAAATGAAGCGCCTGCCCTCCCAGCGGCAGCACAATGCCAGGCGCAATATTGCACTCGATGCAGCAACAGTAAAACATGACCGGCAAATAATTTTACGCGATATTAGCCCACGAAAGCCTCGGTTTGCGACGAGCGAAATACACAATTCCTGTCTCATGGCCAGTCGTAATTTCGAGCTAAGGTCTTGCACGAATGCTCATGGCATTTGCCAAATATTTTGGGTTTTGGACAGTGCCAGCAGCTGCTGCTGTAACGGATGACTTATCGAAGCAGGCCAGCCAATAAATCAGGAGGTGTTAATATCGAAGTCTGGACCGGGATCGGCTGGACGCAGGCCGGTCGGATATGTTACACGCCATTGTTCCCAAAAGACCAGTGACCGAAATCGCTGCCCAGATAGCGGGGGAGTCTGCGGCGCCACACCAGCACGATCTATTGGTGACCCAAGCTTCATTTGGCCTGAGTAATCGCTTCATACTACAGAATGGCCCTGCGTCAGCTCCACTCCTTTAGTGCGCTTTCTTCTGGAAAGTAAAAGTCGACTTCCGGCCAAATGGACGGCTGGGAATCACGGTCATCAGCAGGAGGCCGTGAGCCGCGACCCCGACCTCGGAGCTGCGTCAGACGTCTGAGCTACACGTCCGAGTTACACATCCGAGTTACACACTCGAACTACACGTCTGAGTTGCACATTCGAGCTACACGTCTGAGTTGCGCGTAGATACTAGAGTCTGAGTTGAATGGACGCCTCTGAAGGGAAGAGTGTTTGCATGGGACAAAACAGGGAGAGAACAAAAGCTAAACTCAAAATGAATTAGAATAAAGTGAGAACAAAAACTCAAATGAATAAAGATCTCAATACCACAGTTCATCGCGAGGGCTACAACGGCACGGAAGTCAAGAAGGGCAGCTGGTGGCGGAGGGAGCGGGAGCATAGCTAGAGGACGTGGCCCTTCAGCATTAACGTAGAGAGAAGATGTCGCACATCTTGCTCATATGTGTGACCTTTGGTCAGTCACAAGCGAATGTTTGCCGTGGGATGCTCTCTTATGTTATAGCACTGCCACACGTGCCGCTCTCTTATGTTATAGCACTGCCACACGTGCCGCTCTCTTATGTTACAGCACTGCCTCACGTGCCGCTCTCTTATGTTACAGCACTGCCACACGTGCCGCTCTCTTATGTTGCAGCACTGCCACCTGCACCACTTTCACTACCACCAGTAGCACCAGACAGGGGGAAATTTAGTCCTAATTATTACTGTTTGTCGAAATTTTTTCAAAAACTGAGCGCATTATTGCCCAGAAATTTCTGCCATATCAATTGCCTCCCTGCCGTCCTCTCGTGGGGCACACCAGCGTGGGTCTCTCGGCAGGGGCTCTGGGGCTGAAATTGGCAAGGGCTCTGGGGCTGAAATTGGCAAGGGCTCTGGGGCTGAAATTAGCACGGGCTCAGTAGCTGCAATTGGCAAGGGCTCAGTGGCTGAAATTGGCATGGGCTCAGTGGCTGAAATTGGCACGGGCTCAGTGGCGGCTGAAATTAACACGGGCTCAGTGGCTGAAATTGGCACGGGCTCAGTGGCTGAAATTTAACCCTGCCCCAGTACAGTCAAGTGGTGGCTGTCACAATGTCACAAATACATCAGAACATCAGTACATCAATACATCAGTACATCAGTACATTAGTGTATCAATGCATAATTGCATCAGTGCATCAGAGCATAAGTGCATCAGTACATTAATACATCAGTACAACAGTACATCAGTACATCAGTACATCAGTGCATCAATACATCAGTGCATCAGTGCATCAGTACATCAGTGTATCAATTCATTAGTACATCAGTGCATCAGTACATCAGTACCGTGTGTGATGCCTACACAGTGCCGTGTGTGATGCATGCACAGTG
>VOMN01002506.1:0-23616 GCA_014899125.1 Orchestia grillus
AATGCTCACCTGTGACCGCCGGTAGCGGCAGCAGGAGCGCTGCCCGGCACCAGCAGGGCTGTGGACGAGGGCCCTGACACAGACGAGGTAGAGCTGGGAGCGCCCTCCGAGCCGAAGTCATAGGCGGGGGTGCTGTGGCTTTTGTCGAGCCTCGGACGATCTTCAGAGACACGCCGGCCGCCAGGAGTGTGTGGGGTAGAGGGAGGGTTGGGTGTGAGCGGGGTGGGAGGGGACGTGAATGTGAAGGGCAGCGGGGTGTCCTGCACAGGGGGGGGAGACGAGCCCATGGTCGCACCATCATCGCCGCCAGAGACGGTCTTCAGAGACAGCTGCGGTTTGGTCGCAGGAGCCTCGCGGTCCACCACAGACGCCGTCGAGGACACCTTCGCTGGCAGCGACACGGGACCGACGCGCGCCTGACCGGACACAAAGCGGTCGTCTGCTGCATCCTTCTGGTCACAGAAATACAATTGTAAATAGACTTGAACGTGGTGAAAGGAGCGACCCTAGTGCCCCATTGTCGGGTGTTCTATCCAAGTCCCAGGCGGACGACACCCACAGGCACCTGAGTAGGCCTCACGTGGGAGGGCAGGACAGTCAGAGAACATAAAGGAAATAACGTGTGTAGCGTTAGTACGACTCGCACTTTAGTGCATACCACTAAGAATGAAGAGCATAGAACTTCCAACTATATTACGATAGTACTTTTGAACTGGAATGCACGCAGCCCAATCAATCGCTTCTTCGGTCCGAGAAAAAAATTGAAGACGATGGTTGACACGAATTCAAGTAGGAAGTTCCTCAAGCGGTGCACGTTCCATCCTTCCCAAAAAAGTTGCAAATAATGAACAAGGCATATTCGAGTGTGAAACTTAAATCTAGATCACACACTCACAAGGCAGACATCAGCAGACGGTGTCCGCCGATCAGATCCTCTAAAGTAATGCAATAAATCTTAGTTATTCTAACTAAGACCTCAACCACCACCACACAAGTGGGCCACAGCGTGCTACAGGGAAGCTGCTCAGTCAAGTGCCGCAGTGTTCAAAAATTGCGTGTTTATGAGTTGGGTATCTAAATCGGGTAATTTGTTTCAATATTTTGAATTAAGTTAAAGTCACAAATCGTCTGCACATTTCGAAAAATTATTTTGATAGAATCTGAAAGTATAGATATACACGGCAAGTAGCTCAAACCAAAAAAACAGCGAGTTTCAAAGATCGGGTTTCGAGAAAGTGCCGTGAAAATGATCACACGCTAACCTGGGAAGCCTGGTTACCCCCGGAGCTCTCCCTCAGTAGCTTGGCGGCCCCGATGGTGTGAGGACGTGCGCGCGTCTCCTGCCCAGCCGTGCTGCGGATCACAGGGTCTCCTGTGCTGCCGCGGGCACCTAGTTTCAGCAACATGCCACTCTGCCGCAGCCCCTCGATGTACTGAAAAA
Source organism: Orchestia grillus (assembly GCA_014899125.1). Lineage (NCBI taxonomy): Eukaryota > Metazoa > Arthropoda > Malacostraca > Amphipoda > Talitridae > Orchestia > Orchestia grillus. Next base: position 1,442 of record VOMN01002506.1, read on the forward strand.
AACAATACTTCAATATACAGTTCTAAGATTTAACTGACTATTCAGCTACCAACATATTGCTGTTAATATAGGCTGAATTCGAGAGAAGCATGAAAGTGTCTTCCATTATAATAGTCTAGGTCTCATAAATGTTCTGACCAGGAGACTACGTAGGCCAGTAAAGAACTTCACAAACACCAGAAGCCGGTTGCATTGTGCTTTAAAATTTTTACTATAGGGCTTCTAAATTTTTAATTGTCTGACTACAATCAAGAAATTTTCCCTAATTTGAATTACATTTGAAAAAATTGGTCCACATACCAAGCGCCACAACAAGAGCTTTCATTCAGAAACTCAGACGTCCTTGACAACTACATTTAGGTCATACTTAAACATCTGATGAACCTCACAGGATACCTCACAATTTATCTCTAAAACGCCGTATACTAACGTACGATGCATTTATTTCTTTGGACTAAGAACATCATTTTGGGAACTGAGTCAACATGGAAATGAGATACGAAACCGAAAAAACAGCCAATATGGACGCTCAGAATTTAAGTTTAATCTCATCCAATAATCTCAGAACAGCAAATGAAAACAAAGCTGAAAGAGAAACGGAACTCAAAAGATGATGAAACCACAAACACTTATTGAAAATAAACCAAACACAAAATCTTCATGAAACTCATTTGAGCAGAATCTGCTCAGTATGCATATATTTGAGTGAAGACTGAAACTTGAGGATAAGCTGGAATCCTAAAAGGCTCTGAACAAATTAGCTGAATAACTCTAGAATTTAGAATTCAGCTGTGCCACTAACCTAAGGACAGGATCTGTTCGTGCAGCGGCACACTCGCGTGAGGCGAGAGCCGACCAACTGACCTGCTGGACGACTGCAGCCTCATGCTCAGTAACTCTCATGTCGAGGGACGGCAGAGTATAACCAACGTGTAATGTCATGCACAATATGCATCAATGTAACAGTGAAAAATTCCATTAATCAGTCTAACTTACTGAATTCAGAACAAAAATTACCGAGTATTTTTAAATAACAAAGGTATGAGAAAAATCTTTGGTAAAAGTAAAGTATGATTTCTAATAAATCTCCCCTCAGTTATCTAGGCTGGTAGAAAAAAATTAAACAAAAAATTTACAATCATAATTGGAACGGTAGTGCCACGACGCATCTTCCTTTAAGAAGGTCTTGGTCAAATTAAAAAATTATTTTCCAGTAGTAAACGTTGGTACACTGTCAATAAAATGTAAAATCTCAAATCGTCGAGTTTCCTATCCCTTCAGGAAAGGAAAAGAAATTCGTAAAATTTTGCAATGCAAGAGTCAAAGAGTTCTTTTGAATTCAATTTTTTCGTAAGAGAAATTAACTTCATATGCTCAGCTTTCATCAAATTTTGACCTCCGGAATTAATTGCACTGCACACCCCAATGCTGAGTGCGTCTCTTAAAGGAATATACAATGAGCGCATACCCTCTCAGGTATGAGAAACGTGCAATGGAAGGTTCTTCAAGTTTGTCTGCTTTGCCTCCGTGATGGGCAGCTAAGCACACATTGCCCCATCAGAACCCTCGGGAACAACGCTGACCTCGCCCCAGTACGCGCCACACTGCAGCCCAGAGCACACTAGCATAAGCTGTTCCAGGTCATGGATGATGAGCTCCACCACCGCCCCCATGACCCACATCACCTACTGAAGTGATGCATGATTATTTCCATCACCTCCATAACTAAACTTGACCATCACCTGATTTGATGTATGATTACCTCCTGCGAGAAATGCCACGTGAGCACAGCATCATCACCTGGTTGAGGGTGGTGGCAGCGGTGAGGGGAGGCGCCGTGTCTCCTGGGATGGTCGCACGACGGTGCACGGGGGCGCGCGGCTTGGGGGGGTACAAGCGGACACTCGCCCCCGACGTGGAGGCCGCGTCGTCCTCGCCGTCGTGGTGTGCCGTGAGGTCGTCGTCTGACGACAGGAACGGATCATCGTCGTCGTCTTCGTCTTCCTGGCTCAGCCGGATGCACGAGTCGCTCGCGTTGTGCACGCTACAACACCAATGCGAATACTTGAATAAAAATGAGCGTAACTTATTAACTACTTGTATCAAATGTGTTGCCTGTGAATCGGGGGGGAGGGGGAGACAAAACTACAAAGAATATTAGACACAAATCTGTTTTTTTAACAATTTTCTCATCAAAATAACAATGAACTAGTGAGGCAAAAACTAACCGCACAAAATTTTTATATCGTAATGTGGTAGTTGCAATGAACCCTTATATCAACAGTGATGTCACAGATTTGCATAATTCAATCAGGAAACTATACATACAAACCTGCATCGAGTACTCCACGTAAAGAATATCACAGACAGGGAACAAAGAGCGTTCACTGATGAGGCCAAATGAATTTGCTAATTCTATTCATTAAGGGAATTCCGAATAGTCAAGTAACCTTCATGTAAAGCATGAGGAACTTCTTTTAGAAGACGATAAACCGAGCAATCGAAACTTTCACAAAAGCAAACTACATAAGTAAATGAGTGACCACTTATGTAAAAAATGAAAATGAACAAAACACGCTCATATAAACACTTTCACGAAAAAATAAGTCGCACAACTTCATGTTATAACACCGGACGATTCAAGCTAATACTCATCACTACTTTAGAGAACTTGGATCCGTCCGCACCAACAAATATTAAAACATCTGATGGCATAAAATATTAAACCATCAAATACCGAAGACACCTTCAAACAACCATCATTGTTGATTACCACAGCATTATACATGATATTCACGCGTCATAATTATTAGTACATTCGATTCCACCCGGCTTATCCGAGACCAAGTCGATACAACAGCGATCACACTTTGTGACGAAGACTATATCGTGCTGAAAGTGAAGCGGTCATTTAGAATGAACGGTAGAGAATGTTGACTTTATGTACAAGGTGTGTTCCCACACAAAATCCCCTGCGCTTAGAAACGGTAAGTTAAGAATGAAGAGGAAGAAAAAAACAAAGGAATAGCAAAGGAATGAAAATTTAAAGAAAGAAAGTGGGTACGAAAGACAGAAGACTCGAACGCCTGTCTATAGCTAAGGTAACCTAACAGGTCCCCCCCTTGGGGTTGCCAGCTCCCATAGCATAACCTACCCCTACTGCCTATCCTGTGCTCCTGAGGTGAAAATACGAGCAAATAATTACAATTTTAGTGGATAAAAAAAAGTTTTGTCGGAGATACACCACTTCTCCAAACCAAAAAGTGATCTTAGTTGGTCTGGCCAAACAAAAGGAACGTGAAGGCCTGCTGCAGTGCCAGAGTACGTTTAGAGAGTATCCAAGCGTCCCACTTTGGAATAAAAGAAACTTGGAATAATCAAAATACGTCTGTACGCTCGTCCTAACCGAATTATTTTCATCCTACCCAGCTCTGATGCACAGTGTGCACAACTGACTCACTCGTGCCGAGTTCTTCGACGTAACTCACACGCGAGTCATTTTCCCTGCAGTCATAAACGATCGCACGATACGACTTAAAATAACTTAATGCGGTTAATAAACTAAGTAAGCCAGTATCCCAACCTGAAGTTCATCATCGGCACGTGCTAAACATGAAGAGCATGAAAGAGATGAAGAGCATGAAAGAGATGAAGAGCATGAATGAGATGAAGAGCATGAACGAGATGAAGAGCATGAATGAGATGAAGCGCATGAATGAGATGAAGAGCACGAATGAGATGAAGAGCATGAAAGAGATGAAGAGCATGAAAAAGATGAAGAGCATGAAAAAGATGAAGAGCATGAAAGAGATGAAGAGCACGAACGAGATGAAGAGCACGAACGAGATGAAGAGCACGAATGAGATGAAGAGCATGAATAAGATGAAGAGCATCAATGAGATGAAGAGCATGAATAAGATGAAGAGCATCAATGAGATGAAGAGCAAGGCGTGAGAGTATTCTTACCTGGACGGGAGGAGGGGGAGGTGAGGCGAGGCTGAGGGAACGGAGACCCCAAAAGAGGAGCCAGTGTCAGCGTTGCTGGACGCCTCACTGACGGCGAAGCTGACGCTGCTCTGCCGTCCTTCTCGGGACGCTCCAGGGCTGCCCACACCCCTGCTCAGTAAGGCGTCACTGAGGACATCTCATGGAAGCCCTGCCCCAGCATCCCATGGTCATGGAGAGCCAATGTACTTTCCTTGACTCAAAACGTAACTCGCTGTATCCGGAAATCTACGAATCTCGCGTTATTTAGGCGGTGTAAGCGTAGAGCCAAGTATAGAAATAATGTAATAAAGATTGAATCACAAGCTCCTCACCCCGATGAACGAATAAATATTTACCTTAAAAAGAAATTTCCAACTGTAACGGCGAGTTCTCGCACTCACACGCGTATTCTGACTTCTACACGATAATTTTGTCTTTAATGAGACAAGGAACAACAAACGCCTGCCTTCATCCATTCTTCGACTGCGCACATTAACACATAATATGGTACAACAAATAAAAGCATTAACATTGTACAAGAAACAAAACTGAACAATTTACAACAGGCGCAAACAACCCCCTCACAAGAACCCCCGACATGGCAGACTCACAAAGTCGGAGCAGCAGCAGCAGCGCGTTCTGGAGACACAGGGTGCAGGGTAGCCCCGCCTGCCTGCAGGGGCTGTTCGGGGGAGGCCTGCAGGGGCGCCTTAGGCAGCGTCGAAAATATCTGACGACTTCCAGCAGACTGGTCCAGCAGCCTGGTGTGAAGAGTTTTATTAGGGAAAGTAGTCTTCTAAAATAATAGCAGGCTAATTAGGTACGGATGTTATTAACGAGTGATTCAATAATTACACCAGGCAATCAGAGGAAGTACGAGTATAAACTGAAATTCAGAATGAGAATTGATGATCTGAAATTTTGATGAATTTGTTGTTTAAATAAATGAAAGCACTGTGACTCATTCAATTGCCAGATATTGACGAGAGCTGTGACTTTAAAGCATGGGATTAGTCAGTGTTCCGACTCTTATCAAAAACCACTGGTGAGCAATGGCGCAGGATCGCTCAACAGAATTTGAACGTAATCACCCGATGAAACAATGAATCACCTTGAATAGTTATGCCTTTAGAAATAAGAAAAGAAAATCAACTACTAGCATACAATTGGATTTTTCAATATAATTCTACATTACACTACAGAGTTTAAAGAGCATAAAACACTGATCTTTCAAGGCTAATAATTGCAAAAAAAAATTGTGCTAAATCAAAGGTGAGTAGACTAACGCGATGACGTTGAAATAAGTGAGGAATGGGGCAAGAGAGAGGAGGCCGCACGCCCCAGCACGCACGAGCCAGAGCAACTTACGAGTAAATGTTGAGGTTGTTGGAGAAATTGTTGCGGTACGAGTACTCGTGCTGGCCGGCATAGCCATCGTTGTACGATCGCTTTTTGCTGGGTAGTCTAAAGGGCTTGAAGTAGGAATATATCTGCTGCGCCCCGGGGGCATGGCGCGGCTGCTTCTTCACCGTCAAAATCACCTCCACGGGATTTTCCGACAGAGCCTTCATCACCTTCTCAGGCGTCCAGCCGATCTATGAATACGGAAAACGTGGCGCTGGAAATTTATGCGGTACATTCACTAGAGCTCCCGACCTTCCCCTCTTTCATTTAATTTGTCACTTCTAACGTTGAAATACGCGATTTTCTCCTCGTGTATCAATTATAGTGGAATTTCAGACACCCATACTGGGGCAATAAATGCCATCGGTAGCAGCAGAGGATAATTTATAATGTATTTTGTTACGTCAAAAACGCCTGTGACTTCATTCGAACGTCAGAACCCTCGTAGTTTACCACCAGTTAAAGTACAACAAATCCTAGTTAAATTGAAGAAAAACTGTGTAAAAAATCAAAATGAATGACTCACAAGAATTAAAGAACAGACCAGACACACAAACAAGCTGTAAGCTACGGTACCGCAACATCGCGCTAGACTTGCCATATCAACACAAGTTCGAATACATCAATGAGACTGGAGAAAGAAGAGCGCCACGCGCATGAGTGAGGCGACTCACGATAGTGTCGTAGTTGACTTGGATGAGCTGGTCCCCGAGGTTGAGCTTGCCGCAGGTGTGTGCAGGAGTGAGAGGGCGGATGATCGACACTTGGTGCACCCCATCGTAAGTGGTCATCAGGTGCACGCCCTGACCAAAAACACAGTTTTTGTCATACAAATTTAGATATAAGATCCAAAAAGATATATTCTGACCAGCAATTCAGGTTAGAAATTAATGCATGAGCATGTGCTGCAATTTCTGGCACATTACAGTGTGATGAATGCAGAGTATAGACAATAGATGCGCATTTAAGACAGTGAGTTGGTTGTTTTAATCAACTAGTAGAGGTGCTTTGAAAGTTGAAGTTAAGCGTCATGAAACAACAAAAATTATCATTCAAATAAAAAATACATACCAAGTCATCATCGTGCTTTTTCTTGATGGTAGCAACAACGAGCGAAGCAGGTTGAATGATCAGAGGATTGCAGTCATTCTGTAGAACAACGGTAAATCAAGTTAAAAAGAAGGATACCTGAATCGTTACTTGGTGGGTCACAGCTTTTCTAGGTGAAAGGAAAATTACCAGTGAAGTATTGCATGGTCTTCTCAGCTGGTAAAATAAAAGGAGCCAACACATGAAGTAACCACTGGATACTATTATTGGTAGTCCTGAGATACGCCCCTAGTTGCAGATCTTTGAACTACCTGTAATATTTCAACACAAGACCTGCAAAGGGGCCTAAATCAACACCAGGTGCAAGTTACAACAGGACAACTACCTTTACAACAGCATATCTTCCATCATAGTATTACATCAAACCGTGAACGAAAGACACCTGGATGATGTCGTCAGCAATTTTAGTAAGCTCCCTGCAGTTGTCCATGATGGCGATGGCCTGGTTCTCGGCAAATTGGTCCCTCTGGCTGATGGTGGCCAGGCGGATGCCCAGCTCGGTGAGCTCCTCCAAGCGTTTCCCGTACTTCGGGAGGGCGTCAAATGGTGCTCTGCATGTGCAATGAACGAAACAACTTGCGCTATGAAATCATAAAAAGATAAGTTATATCAATACGACGTAAGAGAACCTGCAGGACATTGTAAATTACAATCTTTTAAATGATATGTCCACTAAATGTAATACAGGATCATTGTGCACATACAGATTTTTCACGAAAGTTCAATCATAACACCTCTCTTAACTTTGTGTAAAGAAACTAAAGAACGCATCACATGCAAGGCAGAACTGAAGAGTCGGTACCAAAATGGGCATGCATAACCATCCAATATAAAATGATGAAGATGGTGCCATTATGAAAAAATTCGTGTTTAGATTGTACTTACAGCTGTAAATTATAGCACTGGCCTAGGTTATGCTCAGAATATATTAGCATCAATCCAAAAAAAAGTATTATTTTTGCTATTGATTCATGTACAGGATGCACCATAAATATGGCAACATAGCTTTGAAATTAAAACAAATTATTAATTGCAGAGTTATATAATTAATTTACAGTTTATCTTAAAGCTACTGATATCCATTTCTTATTTGACAGTTATATTATTAAAACAGTAAGCCATTTTATGACTATCAATCTATTTCATTCTCACAATATTCTCCATTTGAAAAATTAACCACTTTTTATAAGTAATGACCGGTTCTATGGGATACACTCTTGTACTATGCACACCCTACAAAATAATTCGAGTACGATACTTCCAGTATAAGACCGCACTCAGTGATCACACAAAAATTAATCCACCGCTGAGATGCGCGCTCCACGCCCGAGGTTTCCATTCTGAAGAGAAACACCTCTCAAGCCAGGACACAAGTCTCCACAACAGCCAGCAGTAACAGACGCATCACAATACATTAGTCTCACCTATTGAGCCAAGATACAACAGTTTTCACAGCAGCCAGACAGTCTGCAACTGCTGCAACAGTTGCAGTCGATACCAGTCGAGACTTTTTCTGACTGGCTTTCTTATTGTTATCATTTCTAGAGTTCTCATCATCGTCCGAGTTCTTATAGTCATCTTCCCGACCGTTGCAGCTGGTGCCGTTCTCCAATGACGAGCCTTGCTGCCGCAGCTCACTGTACACTGAGCGAGCCCGAGAGCTCAGGCGCAGGGCCAACTGCTGCAAGGTTTCCTTGTCTAACTGGTAGTGCTGAAAAGTAATGAAACGGTCATTGCAAGAGCCAACATCAATCCATGTACTGTAATTATTTAAAACCAAAATCGGGGACACATGGTCACATAGAAGAACTACAAATTTTACAAAATTTGTTCATGGTCATAGGTACATCTGAGATATTAAATTCTTGTTTACACACCATGTAATCTTGAAGTTCAGTTGGGGATTCTTCATCTAACATGTTACAAACCAGAAGTTCTATGATTGTTGAATTTTGGAATGCTGACAGGCCATTTAATTTCTACACAGCATTTAACAAAAAATAGCAGATTGGTGATAGGGCCGAAGCCTAAAAACAACATCTCTTGCAGCTCATTATGTGGTTATAAATGATTCTACACAAATTATGTATACATACTACAAAACCATTTACATTAAACTTTTCTTACTTTTGAGTAGATAAAAATTAAGAAAAAGACATATGACCTCATACTTATCATTATATACTTCATATCATGGAAACCTCAAATTTTGATACCCAGCTAGCTCAGCACTTACAGTTACTTTTAATATACTAGTACAGCTTTTCAAGATACACTTTTGGGTAATAATCCCACAGTCAGTGGCAACTGATCCCTCAAATACTGAAAAATTTACTCCAATACAAAACTATGATCAATGACTTCATCCTTAAGCAGTATTTTCTAAGATTTCATTCAATTATCAGCATAAAATTTTAACAACACTATTTCTGTTTCCTTAAATTGAACATAATATTGTTCCAAAGCAACTTTTCAATCTAATGCTTCTTGATTGCACACAAATCCAGTTTCTAATGCTTTGATTTTCTGTGATTTTGTCATCATTCAACATTTCTTAATAAACACAATGCTTTTATATTTTATAATAAAATAAGTTCTCAAAAATGCTTTCATAACATACTACTCATATTTACCAACTTTGTGATGCTTTGAGCAATGCTGTTACAGAGCACAGAGCACCAGATAGATAACACACAAAAGAGTCTTACTTTAATGATCACTAACCAAACTCTGGTATCAGCATACAGTATACACCAATTATAATTATTATTCACCTTCCCAGCCCATGCAAGGCATGTGAGGTTACCATCAACTGCTGCATATCACCTTAGAATATTTTCAGTGCTTCAATAGTTTCTCATTTGTAGCAAAATGATATCAACACTCAAAAACTTCAACACCTTGAGATTAAGCATGAGTAATACCAACCAATCTACAAAAGGTGGAAAATGTAACAAACTGGCAACTTCAGAGTAACAAAAAAGATGACAACAAAAAAAGAAAGAATTGATTTTGTTTTGATATTTTGTCATAAAGTGTGCCCCTGGAACACTAGCCTTGTCAATAAAAAATACACTAACAAGCAAAATAAGTTTGACAATGAAGAATGTTGGCAACTTACAATATTTCTGAGTTGAGCAACTGCCTGCAAGAGCAATTCCTGATGACCAATTTTGTGGATGCCAAGCCTGGGAAGCATGTCTGGGGCCAGCTGCAGCAGCTGCTTCCCAGACACCCCAGCCTCCCACAGCTGGTTTACATAAGCTGACAGGCATGGCTCCAGCCCTGCAATTTCATATCAAAATATTAACAAGTGACCGCAGTATAAATATGGAAATTTTTTCTAATACTGAGCACTTTAACTGCATTGTGCACCATATCAGGTACACAGGTATATATATATCTTCTAATTTACCTTGTGTTCCACTGTTGATACCAAGGATAAGCTACTATTGGTAAGTCCAAACATGATCCAAATGCAGCATAACTGTCAAATTCAAACATGCAGTTAAAGTTAACATACCTAATTAACAGCAAATGAGCCAATACCTACTGATGTGCTATAAAAGAGCTGAATGATTCTGAAACAGTAAACGTGACAACTTTTATAGATTTCATTTCACAATAGTTACACCCTGGAATGAGAAAGTCAGTTCACAAGAAGGCAATCCAGTTCCTCTGCACTCACGTCTCCACACCATGTAACACAGAATGAATAACTACAACTATAAAGGCTTCAGCCTTATATTTCTTTCTCTAGTCAGGACATGAAACTTCATCCTAATGCTTGCAAATGTATATATCAGGAACACTACCTATTACCAAACTAAAAGATAATTTTTAATTTAATACATTCCCTGGAATGTAACCCTTCAGTTGGCCATTTTAATTGCAGAAAAAAAAGTAGTTATGTAAATGCTTTTATCAGTAACAATGATTAAGTACATTGCAAAAACAATGAGTAAAAGATTAATTCTTCCATTTTTTATAGTTTTATGGAGTATCTATAAAGATGCAGAAATGATGGAAAAAGGGTATTGTATGTTACAGCAGCCATCAATATCTGCAGCTTATATGGTAACAAATAATGATAATAATATATAGATAAATATCAAGTAGAAAGAAATGATTAACACGTTGAAATAGCATTAATTAAATAATACCTCAGCATTAGAGGAGTTGATCATTAATTAAAAATTGCTACATCACCTTTAACAAAATATATTAGACTCAAATTAACCCTGCAGTGCTTGTGACCTGTTAACAATTTCTTTTCAATTCTTGGCTGATTATATATTTTTTCATATTCCCTCAGAGGTTGTTTTCAAACTAGTAGATGTGCCCAGTCAAAAATGGTAGGACAATGGATATTAAATTTCTAAGATGCTCTCTTGTTTATGGTAACTCTGACATGAAATGTTATTTTCAGCATCACAAATACAGACTGCCTTATCTGACAGTCTTGCTTTTAGTTGAGGAATATGAGCCCAGGAATTTCCTTCCAGCTGGATCCTTAAGAGTGTGATAGACACATCAAGCAAGCAACAACAACTGTATATTAGTATATAGTGGGATTTTTGGATCCCAATGGTGAAAGCCCTCTCATCCATTTAGTTCAAGTCATACAGATTCTTAAATCTACAATACCGTTGATCCTAACTAGTTTATTTTTTTTAACTTGAAAAAGTTGTGCCAGAAAAGAAATATCATGTTTATATTAAATCAAACTCAGTGCCTTAGAATCCAGGACATGCAGCACGATTTGGTGTTTGTATGGTAGCTTCTTCCTAAATGCTATCCCAGCCTGTTTTACCACTATTAAAAATTGGGAACTCAAATGCACAGTTGCAAGCAAGCTATCAGCATCAGTATTAGTAAATCAGTATTAGTAGCACACAAATATCATGAAACACAATCCTAGATGTTCATCATAAGCTACTTGATAAAGATTTCTAGAGACTAATAAAAATCAATGTATATTTGGAAATCATAATCTGTACAGTTATGAAAATATTATATCTATCTCCTTAAGCTTAGAAACCATGAGCAATTCCTAAAACTTTGCAAATTTAGAATCTAAATTGATCAAATTTTGTTTACATTATCATTAAATTTAGGATTCCATGTTCTAATTTATGAAATCAGGACACTTTTTGATATCTTGACTAATGAATAATTACCATTAGTTGCAATATTTTACAGGTTCATTAGAATTTCATTCTTTAGCTATCACACTACTTTAATTTTTGATTATGCCCTCAATAAATTAACAATAAAACACAACACCAGATAATTTACAATTGAAAACTTATTACATAATTGAAAGTGTCAAAAATTGCAACTTAAAATTTCAATTTGACTGCCTGCCTAAGCAATGTCTTCTGAGTATCAATATGGATGTCGTTTTAGCATTTAACATTAAGCTTTCACTACGTTGAAATTTTTGCAATTTGAGGAATAAATTACAATTTGCACTTGATTGAAACCTAATGTAATTACCCGCACAATTGAAACCTAATGTAATTACCCGCACAATTGATCAACATTCATCAACTTCACTCAGTGTTGTAACAGAAAATAGTGTTATTAAAATGAAAAAAGGATTGCACGCAACCAACACAAAAACAAAAAATAAACAGCCTTGAAAATTAAACAAGTTGTGCGGCATGGATCCCAACCGCTGGGCGCTGCACCTTCAAGCGGAAGTCGACAGGTTATCTTCGAAGTAGATAAAAATGCGAAGATATGAACGCCATCGACACAGTCATGAACTCTTATAATTACCAACCAAGGCATTGAACGGCACTAAATACCTTTCATCCAATTGGAAACTTCATCGGAACTCCACTCCTCAACGTTAACGTACGCCATGACCTCACTTCACCATGGTGATTGTCACACTGATAAGCAAACCGCTCTCAAGTCCGAGTCCAGCTGAATGAGCGAGCGTATTATGCGTATACTCCCGACGGCCAATACAGCTGTAGCCAGTAAAAGCAGAGTCATTGAATGAAATCTACACGTATTACTAACGCAGTTTTATTAACCCCTAGTTATAATTTAGCTGACTAGATACATATGGTAGAGCTTACAAAGGACAAAATCCCTAATGTTTGCATGACGTTTGTTCACAATTATACATTGTAGGGCTTATTAGGAAGTAGTTCGTACTACGTGAAAATTCATAATTATTCAACCACGATGTGATCATTTCTCTAATTGTTGGTAACGTGCAGCGGTAGCGAAACACTGCTTCCACCTGCTTTCGGTTCACACACCGACTTCCCGCAGACCGACCGCTAATGGTTGCCTCCTTGCCCCTCCCAGACAATTATCTCCCACCTCTCCCTACGCCCCTGCCCCTCACAAGCAAAAAGCGACGTGATCCGGTAGACGCTGTGTACTTCAGTAGCTGTCTACCTCGTTGTTGTCTCGCTTTGATCAGTCATAGGGACGTTTAGTACCATGAAAGTCATTGTATTAGATACATATTTTCAACGCTCGTCTTCAAGAGCATGGCACTAATGTTATTCAAAGTAAGCAGGGATCGCATAACCTAAGTTAAACAATACAAAAATAAAATAAATATCTTTCTGTAATCATTGTAGACGAAATTTACAATACATTGACTGTTCGAAGTTAGAATCAATTAGTTTGTAATACAATTACATATATCAGAGTTACCAGAAAATTATACAGAATGCAAAACCCCTATGCCGGATGTAGAAGCCCCTATAGTCTCATCTCAGATAATTTTCAGGTTTATACACTTCGTTAGGGAACGTCTTCAGAGGCTTTTTCTCAATCTTTCATTTCAACTGCACCTAACACTTGCAGAATGGTGAACTATTTTGCTCAATTGTATGTAATTTGATGAGCATGTCTGCTTTCCAAAAAAATATTTGATAGAACAAATCTATTATTTGCGTAGGCTTGTACAGTTTTTTGTCTCTATCAGCTATGAATTCTAAGCCCGTGCATTCAAACAACAAACTAATTTTGGTCCTTACGTATTATCGGGAGGACTTTTGATTTTTACTTTTTCTTTTTTTTGCACAGGGTTTGTTGGTTAGTATGAAGATCTTTGATTTAATAAACGCGCACTGAGGAAGAGGCTGTTGTGTTCCTTCAGGAGAAAAGTATCTTGCCGGCTGAACGAATCTGTCCGAACAATCACAAAATGAAGCTCTACTTTGGCTCGCGCATTTTCTGGCAATGTAACGTCAAGTCATGCAAAAAGAAGGTGAATATGCGAGTGAACAATTGGTTTGCCGACAGTCGGAATTACAAATGTAATGGTTAGGTTAGGTTAGGTAATTCCGGTTTTTTTAAAGGTCCTCCCGATAATACGTAAGCACCCTAATTTTTCTATATGAAGCTTGGTGAACCAGTTTCACTGTATATCATAACTGTGAAGCACATTGTTGAAGCCGATCAGTAACGTGCTTCGAAATACAATAACACAAACAACAAGAAGTAAGTAGGAACTCGTCAGCGTTTTACAGCCACTTTTTCAGTAGCATGCACCAGTCAACAAGCAAGTTATGGACTAGAATCATTTCCTTTCCCGCGTAACTTGATTCTCCTCGCCGCCTCACTCATGAGTCAACAGGAAGTGCATGAGGTCTGCGCCCGACTGCACAGACCCCAACTTCGTGTCAGACGTGAAGGAATTGTGGGCGGCGGAATTAAGCTTCCAACATGAACGATAATCTCATTGTAGCGGCTGCTGCGCTTGCTGGTCCTAGTCACGCCTAATTTAAGTCGATTCGTTACAATTACACGAATTAGAAAAATTTAAAGCAGAACAGCCTTCTTTCTGAGAGCTCTGCGGAACGATCACGGGCGACAGTTGTCATCGGTTTTGGGAGTGCAAATAATTACCCAATTAACCGTCCATAAATAAACTAATTATCCATTTTAAATGTATTCGAAGTTAGAAGAATCATTTTAGTTGTTTCACTGTGTTTAAATAATCGACCTTTGTTAACATTCTTATAAAACGGATATGTGGCCATTTACTTACGATTATTTTGCTTTAGAAATTACTACGTCTGTGTATTCCTCTGTGTATGTCTATTGTATCCAAAGCCCAAAATAGAAAGAGTCATAGATCTCTCCCTTTGATTACGAGTTCTAATGTAACAGCTGTTCACAACTTTTCTACAGTGGTAACCATTCACATAATTCGCCCATTACGCATACAGCAAACATTAACTGCTGAAGAAAGCTACCATGAAGGAAAGGAAAATATCTACTCATACTAGAGCGCAAAGCTGCATTAGCTCAGAAAAACAGGTACCTCGCCCCTGTCCTCCATAACTGGAGGAATAAAAACAAGCTCAGCGCGTGGAGCTCCTCCTGTGTTTGCCGGCAACCGGCCAAGATTATCGGTCTTTTGTGATTGTTTTGTAGAGATGGAGATGAAAAAATGAGAGTCAGTTTACCAGGCTCTGACTTGTTTATACCATTATTCGATGCAAGTTGTCAAACAGTCAGGATCACTTCTCTCAATTTATTCGTCAGGATGAAATTCTGCTACCGAAAAAATCCCCAGCATTGGTACGATCTAAGACCGTGTGTAACTTCTATAACTTTTATACAACTTGCTGCTAGTATCTCCCCGGAACCTTAAAAGCATACGGAGTCCGTAATGACTCGAAAATTTCGTTTGTATGGCTGAAATATGTGGACACTAATAGGAGGAGAACTCTGATAAATTATTTACGTCCACTGAAATATGATCCAGCATAACAGTAAAATCTTTGTTAATTATACGCCCCCAACATACGAAGCACTTTTTATGAGAAATAGCATGTATCAAAATGACAACAATGATAAAAATGATGGCGATGGTAATAAAGATCGTAATGATTAAGTAAAGACTATAACGAAAAGTCAGCTTGGTAGAAGGAACACCTCACTTGAACAAAAGATGGAGAGAAGCTGAGAAGCACACGATAATTGGAAGACAAAGAAGGTTCCGACAGCGGGCCACTGAGCATTACTATGCTATCCTCTCGTAAGATCGTGTCTGAGGGCGTAAGTACTGGGCTGGCAGGCTTGGCATCCTTAGTTTTGTCAGCTCAATGTGGTCTTGTCATGCAGGTGGTGAAATGTTAAAATCGTACTCAATTATATTTTGGCCTCGAAAAGAGTCTTCCGAAGTTAACATTCGGTTGTTCAAAATATCATGTGCATACGTATGAAATTATTGACGAAGAAGTAAATAACTTCAGAACGATGTTCTGATAATGAAGTCATAAATTGCATTGCAGAATTTAAATAATAATTTCCAGAAACGTGTTGAATTCTTACTTATGATGACTTTTACTTAACATTTTCTCGGATTAAAATGAAAAATTATTCAAAATGATTTCGAACAATTTTTATTCTAATTTAAAGCATACTACTAAAACGAAGAGTTTTGACTTATCTCAATCTTACTCGAAGAAAATGTCACGAACTTAGTCTATCCTTATCAATTTCATACTAAACATATCGATATGAGAGGAAAGCTAAACTAATTTTACTCTCACTGACACAGTTTTCATCTGAATCAAATTCTTTGGCAACCTGAATCAAGATCTGCCAAGAGTGCAATAACAGGTTTACTCCTCTGTCGTGCAACTCACTTTGGCAATAATACAGTATGTACGTAAATGCTCCTCTAGCGCGACACACATCAGCAATAATATATACGCAAGGTCCAAGCCGTACTTGGATTGTTCCCCACAAACAAGCGCGAGCAAGCACCGTGCCTTGCATGATGTCACTGTCCTGAATCAACACAAGATGTACCATGATCTTTGCACAATGATCGATGAAAGATTGCTCAATATTTTGCTGTGACACACTCGAAAGAGTTACATCTTAATACATAGGAAACTTGTTGATATTTAAATCTCAAAAGAGGAAGCACCTTCACCAGATTCTTGTGTGATTTCGTAATTGTTGCCAACAGATTTTTTGGTTGCACAAAAATAAGATTTGTTACCGAATTGAATCAACACAGTCACTGCTCCTGTGCGTTCCACCACGGCCTTATTTTTCCGTCACTGGGAGAATGGCACAAATGTCCCAACGAATTAGTGCAGTGGGTGAATAGCTATGGGAATCAAACATACTGTACTCAAGGAAAGATATGATTACTAATTAAATTTTAGGCGTTCAATTTGAATGCGAGTATTATTTAAAAGATTTTTTAGTTGTTTGTTAACTTCATTCTCTTAGGAAAAATTGATTCACCAAAAAAGGAAGACTGGCGTTATTTTTGTAAAAAATAAAATTATTTTTGTTTACATTTTTCTTCAGGGTTTGAACGGAATTTTGCCTTGTTATGGAGACCGAATACTCTACGCATGACAACGATAAGCCTCACCTTTCCGGAATTTCATTTTCCCGCAGCCTCAATGCATGCATCATTACACAAAATGTATCACAAAACTGCACGGTATACCCGTCCCTCATTTTAGAATGTCATTTATCCCCCCAGCCTAATATTGAGCCAATTCCAGCTTGCTTACTTTCCTAAAATGTAGAAAGCAGTTTCTTCCAAATTATAATAACACATTTTTTACAATAAAACATATTTTTCAGTTCATAGACACTAATGTTAAAAGAAATAAACAATACCCTTCGCCCCCGTTGAAAATTAAGTTGGAACCAGATGTGTAAGCAAAGGTGAAAATCAACTTAAATTCTCGAAATAACACGAAGCAAGGCTCTGTTACTGGAGGTGCTTGGCTGCCTTTCTCCCTCAATAATTATTGTGCATGTGACATGTTTCCGTGTTGGAAAATATTGAATGCTCACCCTAATTCGGGAGAGCAAGTTTGGGGGTAGGATTGAAAGGAGATCCTGGTGAGAAAGAGAACGCCTGCGCCTCAGACCAACGCAAATGTAACTAGCACCTCAGAAAAGAATGGAAAAAAGGAAGCTGATCAACATGGTGCAACGAGGAAAATTAAAAAAAGTGTTTCTAAGCTGTTCTGTAAACTTTTTAAGTCTGTTTTCTCAGTACATATATATATATATATATATGTGTGTGTGTGTGTGTGTGAGCGTGTGAATGGTTAAACAGGAGCGACCGTGTTCTGTAATAAGAGGCTCACGAGTCTACAATGAGGCACCGAGAGAAATTGCAAGTGTCCTCGTAAATCAAGTCACTGATCTCGCTAAAATACCGTAGCGGCGACGACGTCCGCTCCACTCATATTTCGAAGATAAAATTCTCTCAGCAGAGCTTTTAGATTATTTTGGTGGGCTTACTGTGAGACGAGATAGGAAGTACAATGGCTACATTTGAAAATGTCTTGCCGTCCGTGTGTGAATAATGAAACATTATTTGCATTTGCAAATTCCATCACATTTCCACAGCCAAGATTTCTTGAACTTGTTATTTTTGTATGTTTAAGCTAATGTCTACAAATGATCTTAAACAACTAATCTATTCTTCAGCTTAGTTTCTTTACATGCAGGCTCCGTGGCTTACTGGTAACGTGGTGGTCTCGATCGTAACCGAAAGGACCTGGGTTCGATGCTCGGCTCAGGGAGGCATTTTCAAGTGACTGCGGAACACTTCCCTTGGAAAAGGAAGTTTAAACCACACATTCCTCACATCCTCCACCACCCCAGTAGTTGTAAGGCATTTAAAACTCAACGGTAAAACGTTTTGGAATTAATAAAGGTTGTAGTTTTTAGAACATGTTGGTTTAACGTCTTGTAAATTAATTTTCGGAGGCTAAAACCCCTCCTTACAAAAAGAGACGTGTTCCTCCTCAGCCGTGTTCAGCTGAGTAGAAACAGGTTTTGAACCTTAGTTGATAACCAATCACCTGTTCGCACCCGCAGCTAAATTATTGGAGGGAAAATAAATAACGGTATTTTCTATCGAAAAGATTATAAAAGACATATTCTAACGTGAGCGTAAACACACTGCAGGCCACACCACACACAGCAATGCCACACCACACAGTGCAGGCCACACCACACAGTGCAGGCCAACACAGAGCAGGCCACACCACACAGAGCAGGCCACACCACACAGTGCAGGGCGAACAACGAATCCTATGAGAAACTAAAGAACGAAATGTGTCTTTTAGGCTTGAATCAAGTCTTTTCGTTTGCATCAGAATATGCTCATCATAATTGTACTTTATAATTCGCTTATATGGCTTTGTATGAAAACGTGTATACAACAGCTCCCTCCCTGTTTTATACTGTGCATGCAAATTATCCCCTTTCGAAAAAGTTATTAATTCAAATTTCCCTCATGACTGACGGTTTTTCTCAAACATTTTCACTTAGAAACTCACAGAGGGAGTTACTATAATTTTTAATGGTAAGAATTACTGCAGACACGTCTTAAAAACAATTATGGAGGATTACTGCTCTAAATGGTAAACTCTGTCCTCAATGAACTCAGGAATGACTTTCACGTAACATTTCAGATGAGACCGCAGTACTGAAGAGTATTTCGTCGATCGGCGAATACAAGACTGAATATCGAGTGCGAATACAAGACTGAAACAAAGCTCTTTCCAAAAGTTCTAGTGTCATTCATAAATAGGGGGTTGAAATGGTTTCAATGTGTCTTAAAGCTAATGAAATATGCAACAATACCGACAAAACAAATCATGCACATACTATTCTCCTATAAGCGGAATACACATCTTTCGTGCATCAAAATCGATGACGATCTTATTTTCGCGTGTCAGACAAAAAAAAACAGATTATTAGCCGTTCAATCTCTAGTGCTATCATGTTTCGAGAACTGTAGTTTGGTATGACGAAATACACCTAAATCTCATCAGAAAGAGTTACAGAAATGCATGAATTTCGCTGCCGAGGTTGTTTGTAACGGCAATTTTAAGAAATGGATCATGCAACCCCTCTCTTAAAGAAACTGACCTGGATCCCCATACAGCAAAGGTTTCTCATTCGTAAGGGACGATTTGTTTTTTTCTCTTTATATCTCCCTTACAGCAATGTAACCATTGTAAAGTTCCTGCCTCTCAACCCTGAAAACAAAGAGCTGAATAGGAGAAATGATANAATGTATGTATGAGTGGGTACATGTACATGTATCCGGTTTCAGCCTCGAAATTTGCCCTAGCGTCATTCAACCTAAGATGTTTGCATTCTGACCATGAACAGAACTAGTTCATACCGACTAAGACCGCTGTCTTTGAATACGCGTTTAATTTTTTTTGTGCATCTAACATTGTACTAGAGCTACTGGGTGTGGAGCCTTTAAAAATTTGTTATAATACACCCCTTTTTTAAAATCTCGATACCTCATTGTGTTGAAACTTGGTGAAGAACAGACCTCTCTCATTCATATTCACCATTATTTACGATTCAATTCTTTCCTATCTTCAGTTTCAACAAGTATCAGTATTGTTGAAACTGAAATGCTCAAAATATTTCTTATGAATCAAGACTATTATGTTATAGTTTTGCGGTTTGTCTTATGTATTAGAGAATTTAAGTTGCAGTAGGCCATCTTTGCACTGTAACTTTTAGTTTAAGATGTATGGGCAAAGATCACCTAATAGTTTTGGGTTAATATTTAACTTTTCGTGGTTAGGATAGATTTATGAATCGCAATTCGAAGTTTCAACGCGACTGCCACACTCTAATTTTAAGGTTGTAATTTCACTGTTTGAAAACCTGATGTACCATGCTCAGTATTTGACTGACTGAGGAATAAATTAATTTTATTTTTTCTTTCTTTTTAGTATGATTGCGTTTGTATACCAGAGCTCAACTACAAAATGTGTATCAAGTGACAAAATGTTCGTGTCAACGTTATGCCCTCGGTCTCAGTCTGCGCAACAAACAATGTATAGACGGTGTTGCGCGGTGGGTTGTAAACGTGGGATATTAATCTCATTGTCTGATGGCACAAGACTTGAGCAGGAACCCAAGAATGAATATCTCAGCTCGTTCCGATAGGCATTTTCCATTCTATTCTAATGGACATCTCTGAACAGTCCCCTCCATGACAGTTTATTTTAGACTTTACATAGAGTTGTTTTTACATCTCGTATTCTATACGATCATACCTATTGCAATAATGAACTGTTTCGATGTAAAATAAACACATAATAATTTTCAATTGTGATATAAGCCTACAACAATATTTGAAATGTTTGAACTTCCCATGCCTAAGTTAGGTTTTGGTAACATCGCAGAAAATCTGAAAGAGATATACATAGCTCGGTGGTTTCAACAGTTACTTGGGTCCAGCGTGGCCTGCATGTTCAACACTCACGCCGTATAATGAATTGCATCTTTTGAGTAGCTGTAAAAACATTGAACAGTGACAGTGAAAGAGATATATTTTATGAATGGAAAAATATTTAGCTTCACAAGTTTTCTGTGTTATATGTGCTAGCAAAGCCCCAATTGTTTGGAAATTTCTCAGCTAGTTTTTGATAATGGTAGCTTTTTGGAGACGTTAACTTTTACGTACAGATTGCTTCGTTACTTTTAGCACTCTAGTGACAAATTATCCAGATAGATTATAATACTAATATACCTTGTTTGGCACTGAAATTTCCAGGTTATTATTGAATCCGAATATCGCTTCTATTCTATCAACAATCATAATTTGTTCGCTACTGACCTACAGTGTCCTCAGAGACGACAAACTGCAGGAGCCGTGACATCAGGAGACACAAAACTGCCCGCCCGCTTGCAGCCATCCTTGCTCGGTGGGGCCCTACCAGCTCACTGTGCACTTTCGGGAGAAACACTTCCCACCTTCAATGCAACAGATTAATTGCTAGAATACTGATGGAACTTCATGTCGCATTATTATGAAGCGCTCAATAGAAGTGATGATGAAGAAGCACTCTCCTATACTTATCAGGTCTTGGTGAATTATTAAGTGCTGAAATTAAATGTTAGAGGCCTGCACAGCTAGCGCCACTCATCTGAGTGTGTACCTGCGCCACCCGTCATGTTGGAGTTCAAACAACGCAAAAGTCTCTTTTAATCGCCAAATGAATCATAAAGTGATGGCTTTATGTAATATTGTTTACCTATTTTATTTTTACTAATTTGTTTTTTTGGAGTATGGAAACGTGGATGTTTTCTTGAACCTTCAGCTGAAGAGTCTTCTACGTTCTGTGTTTTTATTAATTATTTGCTATTTAGCCATTTCTTAAACTGTCCCTCTCATTCAGACGCTAACACACACACACCTCACTCACGCCTACAAACTCACGCCCACGAACAAACTCTTTCTCAAATTGATTGCTCAGGGAACGCAAGCTGCAATTACAAGACGCACATCTTTGCCAACGTCACCAGCGAGTGGAAGGTAAACTGACTTATGCCTTATTATGCACAGACTAGTAATTACGATGGCGCGTTGTCTTTGGAATCCACCAGGTTCGATTTTTTTATTCTGTTTCCATGTGTTTCTCGATGTCTTGGAACGGTGCTATCATTTATTAGATCAAGGTATTCAATTCCATTTGTTACTGTTGAAAAAATAAGGACCGATGATATGTCCATTGTCAAATAGTCCCATTCACACAGACACTTTCTCTCTCGAAATTCCTACGTCGTATCAATGCCGTATCAATGATACCAAAGCATAAAAAAAATAGTTGATTCCACACTCGGTCACATACAAAGTATATACCTTTTGGTTTTTCAGT
>VOMN01002510.1:0-11067 GCA_014899125.1 Orchestia grillus
GCGTCATCAGTATCCATTGGGTTGTAGGAGTCAAGTACAGAACGGCACCATACATTCATTAGGCATGGGGGTGTCAGCAAATGAGGGTGAAGGGCACCGCTGGGGCTGAGACGCACGAAGACTGGACGACTGAAGCGAGAGCCTCGTGCTACCAGAACGCCTTCAGCAACCAGCAGTGTTCGAATTGTGAGATTAGGCCACAGCGGCTGCTTGCAACTAAGGATTTAATTCGCGTCTCATGTACCCTAAGGACCCATGAAAAATTAGGCTCAACGGGGGAAGTATCCTAAGTACGGATAAAAAATAATGATGCTCAATGGTGGATTTATCCTAAGTGCTGCTAAAAAATGGTGCTCAATGATGGATGTATTTTAATTACTGATAAAAACATATTATGCTCAATGGAAGATGTATCCTAAGTACTGGCAAAATTTTATAGTGCTCGATGGTGGATATATCCTAAGTAATGATAAAAAATGGTTTTCAGTGGCGGACGTATCCTAAGTATTGACAAAAAATAATGCTGCTCGATGATGAACGTATTTCAAGCACTGATAAAATGGTGCTCGATGGTGGATGTATATTATGTACTGATGAAAATAAATGTAATGGTGCTAGAAGAGGGATATATTTTAAGTACTGACAAAAAAATACGGCTCGGTAGAGGATGTAGCCCGCGCAAAATATAAGAGCGAATGAATTCTATCAATCATATACCTCAATTGCCGAAGTCCTCAATGGTCCGTTATAACCAAAAACCGAAGTGGATTCATCCAACGCCATTGGAAATACCATCGAATGCTTTTGTATGTGGTAAGCTTCAATGCAGAGCACAGAGCAAGATCTANCCCTAGTTCACATAGATCTAAGTAAGTGACGTTAACTGAATAGGTGACTTAAAACTAAAAAAATTCCAACTAGTTATGTATAGGCAATTGAAATAAAGCCTACAGGAATACAAATGCAAGATTACATGTTCATTTAATATCGACATACACAGACGTACATTAAATCCTACAACGAATGAAGGCTTCCAGATTCTATTAAAACTTCCCAACCAGGTCAAAAAAATTTGTCGCACTCTTAATAATTGTAGGTATAATTTTAAATAAATTGCAGGCTTCCTCATAACAAATTTGAAGAAAAATATTAAGATTACAATAGTTGCGTTCAGTGTCATCTGTCAGCAGTACTCCACCTGCTCTCCTCGCAACAACAATCGTGGATAAACTCGCTGGGAAAAAGCCTACAAAACAAGCCTCTATCTTTTTGACAACAGACAGGTTATAGATGAACACAAGGGTGTGAATTCTGTCAGAATAGTGCCTCAAATGATGGCTATAGGACTTAGGAATGCGCAAGGAATAATTCCATAGTGGAAAAAAGATGAAGTGTAGTCATTCAGTGGTAATAGTGTACGAGAGCTAAGATTCTGCATACTTGCGATGGGTGTTCTCTGAAGTGATTGGGGACGGCAAACCGACCGAAACGTGTCCAGCAATTAGCTAGCGTGTTCAACGAAAGTCCTCAGAAAAATTTCTGCTCGCATCATGCGCCGAGAACTGAAGAAAATGAGTTTAAGAAGTTGCTCCACCAACAGGAAATCGTCGGTCACAGAGGCTGGAATGTAGAGCATTGGAAACTCGTCTTATGATCAAATGAATCGAGGTTCACCCTCTTCCAAAAAGATGACAGAGTTAGAGTGAGACAGGAAGTCCATGAAACTTTGGATGTCTCTCGCATCACTCCGACAGCACAGGCTTCCGATGGCAGTGTAATGATCTGAAGGTACTTCACATGGTCGGGATTAGGCTTAGCAGCCTTGTGTAGCAACAAAATTAAATCTCAAGATTGTTTGAACATCCTAGGTGATCAAGTACACCCGTTTATTGATTTTATTTTCCTGGTAGCTCTGGTAATTTTTAAGACGACAATGCTCGCACCCCCTGATCTCAAGTAGTACAAGATTTGTTCAGGGACTACTAGGGATCATTTTCTCACATGGAATAGGCTCCACGGTCTCCTGATTTATATCCTATCGAAAATTAGTGGGACCAACTGGAGAGGGAGCAGCGAGCCTCAACACCTCTTCCTTCTTCGTTGGAAGATCTTTCTCAGCGTTTGCTCGTGCTTTGAACCAACGCTCGGTTAGATTATTTGCAAAATCTTGTAAAATGTAGGCCTAATAGAATGAATACTGCAATCAATTTAAAATGGTGTCTAATAAACCATTAAGCTTCATTGTTTTCGTTATATCCACATTTCTCCAGGGTGAGACAAACTTTTTGTCCGGTAATGTGTGAGTTCGAGTAATACAACATTCCCAGACAGAAAGGTGACTATCATTCTTAATTTTACCATGAGGGAATAAAATATTTACTCATGAAAAGCCTGACTCGACAAGAGGTAGTTTAAGCTGCCTAATTATGAAAACTTTGAACGGAGACATGAAATTGCAGAGAATAACATCTCCCGGCACGATCTCGACTAAGCATCATTAAATCACAAATTTTAGGCTGAATTACGATCAGGACGAAATTGAAATCACAATTCATGCTAAACTAACAATCATACGAAATACTAAACTAAATTGAAACTTAATGTTAGCCGTAAATGCGGTAGCCATTTAGATATTCCAGATATATACTTCTTGGACATCGAGGAACTCATAACTTCTAATCTCGAAAACAGTTTAATAAAGGGAGATTCCGGTGGGAAATTACTCTTATTTATGATTATTTTGAGCTAATTTTTCAAGCCATAACGTAAATACTCTCATCTCATTCAGAAAGACGAGAATGCGAGACGCTTCGTAGACGGTACTAAATTTTCTCTTACTATGTTGAACGTCGTTGAGTTACTTCACTGCATCATTTTTCAAAATTAGACTTAACTGCGATCAGGAAGCGATTTTTTTCGCAGCGTAAGCCCTGACTAGATCAAAATCAACGAATAAAAACCGTGTTGAACGGAGATCGTGAATGCAGGGAGCGAGGGTTCTCCAGAGGCTCAGCTAATGTATTAATAAATGGAAAAAAGGATAAACGTTCATTACGAAGTTTAACACATAGAAAATAGATACCTTTCTGCTTTTCAATTAGTGGAATTACAGCCTTAAAGTTAAAACATGAAAGTTTCGATGGAACTTCTAAATGGGATTTGCACAGCTACAATATAAATTTTCCGTGTGGAAGTCGCGTTAAAATTTCAGATCGTGATTCTAAATTCGCTTCTAAGCACGAAAAGAGAAGAGTGATAATACCTCTTAATATAGCAATTACAGTGCAAAGATGACATATTCTAGCCTAGATTCTATTATACGTACGATGAACTGCAAAATTATAACAAAAAAACTCAAATTCATTCCAAATTCGACAAAGTGAAAAGATAAACCAATAAAAATTGTTGATTCCGAAAAGCTGTCATATACAGGTGTGGATCACATTGTATAGGGCACGGTTATTTTCAGTGGGTAGTTTCCATGAGCCGCCGAGTGTGAGCAAAAGTTTATGAAACTCTCGCCAATTTCAGCACACGACAGCTCGTGATGGAGATGTGCCATCTTGCTCTGAGTTGACGACAACCTGAGCTTCGACGCGCCTGTCTCAAATTGGTGTAGCTTTGAAATATGCTCGTGATATTATTTTTGCACTCGCTCTGCCAAGCCCAGGGATTCGATGTACGCGATTTATGAGGTGTAACCGAGTTGTGCGATGACTGCAGTGAAAAAGATAGGGTAGAAATGGAAAATAAAACATTCTTTAACAACTCAAATTAGAAGTTTGACAGCTGAAGTTTGATACGCTTACACACACTTAAGGCTCAGTTAATATCTTGAACTTCGAACTGTTTTAATATTAATAAAACGTTGTTTACACCAGTGTAGGGATATTTATCATACGACCATTTGAATAATTCATGATAAAATTTCGAGTAAAATGAATTGATTGCTGGTTAGATGAAGAGAAAAAACAAGGGAACGTTCCCATTCAGCCCTAATCGAGTTAGCATCATCTATTCCTACACTGATCTCTCTAGAATCGGTGTAAGAGCGATAACAAAAGTGTACTGACTGAGGGTTAGAATAAGATGGTTTCTGAATATGGCTCTGTCTCGCAGATGAAATTTTCAATATTCGAGTAGGTATTAAAGATATCAGTGAAACTAGTGAAATCAACGTAAGATATCCCATCGGTAAATTAAATTCTTAAACGCTGAAATAAATTGAAACATAAAATTTAATAGGCATATAAAAAGCTTTTCCCTAATCGCCAGTCGTGCACTCAAATTCGATTTATTCTTGCATACTTGTATATTCAAACTGTAACCTTACTTCAGAGTGAATAGAAGCGTACCACTGGGGAACTGACAGCGCACGAAAATTTATAAAGACGTGAAATGAACGCGCGTAGTAAAGTGGCTCCACTGGATAATGGAACAACACACCCCACTGTGTTGCTAGGAAAGTTTTAATAGGCGAGAGAAATTGTGAAACCTGAGCAAGTCGTCATCTTCTCAAGGCTGTTTTTTAATTAGGGGTCTCGAGGAGAACCGTCACTGATTTACTGCTCAGTAATTAGTGGGCCGCGCCGCTATCACGAGAGCTTTACAGCTCAAGAGTCTAGCCCAATATTTAACGTTCATGACGTGATGATTCAGAAAATAATTCACAATATGGAAACACTATCCGTACACTTGAACTTTCAAGCGTGGAAACCTAGTAACTGGAACCACAAAATCTTGTGCCTGTGCTTATTTCTATCCAGTAGCAGGCAGAGAAAGATGAAATAACGAACATCTGTGAAACAATTTCTTTACCCTGCGTAGAAAACTTTCTTTAACTATATTTCCATCCTCAAAAAAGTTAGAACTATTACAGTAACTCAAAAATAATTTTCAATATGTCACTGCAGGAACAATGAACTTAAGCTATGCATTCGATTTATAGTCCAGCTTTCGGATTACTTAACTGTCGTTTGCATTGACGCCCCCTGTTACTGTGCATTTAATCATAAAGCTGAAGTCAAAACGAATCAAGTGCATTTAATTTCGAAATTGATGTACCATGAAAGAATACTGCTTCAGTGAAAGAAAATATTTTTATTCCGCGCAATCATTCTTAAATAAGGGCTCTGAACCAAGAGTTGACGAAGACAAACAACTTGCACACCGAGGCAGTTAAAGCGATTAAAGAAGAACATTCCTGAAAACTTCGCCCTGCTTAATTAGTGAGCTGTAGACTAGTGTTAAATTCCTCAAGTTCGGCAATCAGGTTCACTTTTTGGGTGTTCCAGCAATAAACTTCGAAACGCAAAAAGAGCATTAAAACACCGCCCGAACTCGCGACCACATTTTCCGAGGGTAAAAACCGTTGGAACTCTTTATCGCACACATTAAATTTCTATAATAATGTTAGCTTCTAACATTGGTGGAAAAACAAATAAAATTGTGGATTCCTGTGTTACACAAATCCGATTCCTTGAATTGCTCACTAAGTAAAAAATTGTTCTTCAACAGTTTCCCCTTTTTGCTTGGGCAAAACTACGAGGCACTAACTTTGTTGAAGTGGCTTTGGATCCTCTTATTGAGGAATTACTGATGAAGACGTTCGTAGTTAGAGGGTTAGAGTTTCCCGGGTCATGCTCCTACGCTCGAATGAGAATTTCCCGGTATCACTGGGAATAGTTTCCTCTCTCTGGTAATTCACTCACAGTGTAAACAGGATTTCCATATTTTAGGACAGTCAGCTCTCTCTACTTCTTGTCCTCTCCTGCGTTGCAGTGGCTAGGGAGTTTTAAACTAACAAAGGATGATAATGATATTGCGTAGCAAATACTCGTAAAAGCTCTCGTACATCGAAAGCATCAATATATATTTCTTGCTAATTTGCCAGAATCGAATGCACAGGGTGTAAAGTAATTGTTCGCCTAAATGTTGGTGTTCACTGTGACCATTGCAGCGATATTAAAAATTTTCAGAAATTACTTGTAAGAAACGGACTATCGCTGTTTTGAGAATATCCTTCAATAAGTACGGACAACCTATCCTTCTTGGCGTACTTTTTTGTATAATCAAAACCAAAATTAACTTTTGATGAAAGGCAATATAGCCTCGTAATGACTCGAGGAACGCAGGGCTCGCTTTGGCTCTCCGAATTACCCCCGAGAGCGAGCTGGTCTCGCTTCTCTGCTCGCTCCGAGACCTCCTACGCTCAGTGTGCTTCCCACTCCAAGTGAACGTAACTGCTTTACGACCCAATTCTTTGAGGAGTAAAAATTAAAAAGTGCATGGCGTGTTATCCCTTGTACGGTTTTTATTATTTAGTGTGAGCAAGTTTGAAGAAGCGAAAAATGTTAGAAGGTACCGAGTTGTATAACTCTACGGTTATTGCAACAAATATTTAAGTATCACTGGCTTTTGATTGCGCGTCATTTATAAGATGAAACTGCTTATAAATTTAAAGCTTGTCGAAGATGAAGGAATTTATTGATTTGTCGAATTATTTATGATGGAAACTAAACTGAATATTTTATTTAGTAAAGCAATACCGTGATCTAATAAGCCGAAATGGAACTCACCCGTTATATGCATATGGAAGAATTCCACACACAAACAATAGTAACTTCATCAAAAAAAATTGTGAAATACACCTGAGCTAACAAAATAACTTCGCTCATTATACAAGCAAGAAAGAAAATAAAAGATGACTGTACCTTTCGCATAAGAATTATTAAGCCAAAGAGAGAACGTGCTCGGTCACTCAAGAAAGAATCGACAGCCGAGCTTCATCTCCAAAATATGTTCAGCTCTGGTTTCCAGAAGGAGTTTTATTTCCTAAAGATAACTTTTCAGGGTGAAATTGACAAATCTGGGGCTCTTTATGAACTGCGTTGAATTATCATTAATGACATAAACTATGTATTAAGTATTCTGCTTTTTCAACTGCCTTCCTAATATGACTATCGAATTTCGAAGTCTATACTTATCGGAGTATATTTATGAGAAGCAGGTGTTCCTATTTAGCATCTGAGATAGTAAAATCAGTTAGGCAAGAACTTACAGTAGTTTATTCTGTAACAACTGGTACCAATGCACATACGGCTAACATAAATTTTTGTAATTATAGCAACGTTTAAACTCGTTTTCTGCTAAAAACGCTGTAGACAAATTTTGATGTCAAAATGAATTA
The DNA here is from genome assembly GCA_014899125.1 of Orchestia grillus. Lineage (NCBI taxonomy): Eukaryota > Metazoa > Arthropoda > Malacostraca > Amphipoda > Talitridae > Orchestia > Orchestia grillus. The sequence goes on from VOMN01002510.1 coordinate 7,190, forward strand.
TTCAACTTTCATTATAAAAGTTTTACACAACATATTTCACTCTAACTGAAAATGCAATACACGTACAGATATACGAAACCTACACCTTCTGTAACCACCAGGCATCTCCGTGACCAAATTTCTTGAATCAAGCTTGAGTCAGGAGTGAGTGAATAACCAATAGAAACCGGCTGCTTCTCTCGTACTCGTGCCTCAGCATTGCAAGCACCGGGCACAAAGGATTTCTCTCGTTTAATCATTCACTCTGTTCCACTGAAATATGGGTCGGTTTACCTGAAGCTGTGAAATCCATGGAAGATATTAGCATTTATATGAACGAACGAAGACGTCTAGTGAAGGCCTTTCGATGGTGTGACAGAGCTTCACGCAAGAAGACTTTGTCTTGATTGGATCAGGCTTGTCTTGTAAGGGCAGACAAGTATTATTCATTTTGCTGTGAAAACAGTTTCGCTAAATATTGCGGATTGCGGTAAATAAAACGTGAGAATAACACCTTGTTTCTGATACTGATTCTACCTAGACCTTTATTAAGTGGTTAAAACAATAATGGTCAATTCCAGAAGCATAGTTCTTTATCAAAAAATGTCAGTAAAAATTGTTAAATTAGTCAAAATATGAGCCTTGAGCATTTATGTATCCATGTCATCTGTCAGCAAGATTATTTATGCCCATTGATACAAATTTATTGGGTTTAATGCAACAAAACATTTAAGAGCTGATTCCCCCTCTGGATTAGATTTGAACGTTAACAATCAAAAATATACTTAGGTGCTTAAAAAATGGCAGTCAGTGTGTGAAAGATCCGGAGAATGCGGAGCATGTGAACTCCCCATCTCGTGCTTAGTTGTACCGGCAGTTGTTAGAGGGGCACGGTGCCCAATTTTAAACTTACGCACGAGAAGTAAGGGAAAGTCTTTAAGGAATGTTTTCTGCCTGAAATAACTTAAGAATTGTCAAAGTTCACATATTAATAATCAGGTGTGCCAAAATTCATCTAATATTGAATGAGAATACTATGCTAAAATTCCGTCTCCAAACATAACACTTCAGCCGTTATTTTTTAAATAACCCAATAGTGCAGAAAATTGAACGTTATTAGAATCTATATTAAATCTCTAACAGAAATGTAAGATTGCAAGACAAATTGCGACGCTCGTTTATGTCATACCTACAAGCATAACGTTTTTTTCTAAAATGCAATGAACAATGAAGCCATAATTAAGTCAACTGTAAAGGTTAAAAATGGTTTTCACCAACTTCATGATCGGTCTTGAAAGATTATCAATCACGATTCTTTGTACAACCGTATGCAATGAATAAAGTGTTGTGCTCTCAAGTTCAGTCGCCATCGTTAGCGACTCCTTGGAACGAGACATAAAATCCTCCTCGACAGTAATCTCGAAGGGGACTGTGGCAGGTGGGGAGAGAGAAAGCTAATATTCGTGTCTCAGGTTTCCTTAGAAAACTCAATGAATTACTCGACCTACGTTTTATAGGTCTTTCTATTTAGAGCAGCTATTGTTGCAAGGCTGTCGGTGTTACTTACTCCTTTGGTAATGGAAGGCCCCAACGTGGGCAGACAGGGGCTCCACTCGTAGTAGGAGAATTTGTCATCATACGGAAAAACTTGAAAATTTGACCGACTAAAATACTGAGCATGCCTATACATTGCAAATGAATGCCAGCTGAACTCTTGATTCTCCATCTAAGCCAAATTCTGTTGGGAACAAGATGCAAAATAGTTAGCGTGTTCCAGTGATAAAATTTTGCTGATCAATCATTTTGTCCCAATAACATTTGCAAACAATTTCCTCTTTACTGTACCTAGACTTGATTATCGTTCTTTGGCAAGTTCTCAGCAGATTCTTGAACGGATTCTAAATATTCTGAGTGTATCTAGTAAATATATATAACTCAATAACGAGTATTTATGATTCACTGCTTATAAATAAATCAGCTGAAACTATGAAGAGACGTCACATCTTGGCGAATTTTTTACATGTTGCCGTTCTATTCAGATGTTCCTCGGTAAATGCACAATGAATATACGAAGACTTTGGTCAATTACGAGCCTCGTATGTTCGCTAGCAGTGACGTACTTCGCATAAAACAAACGCTGTTCTCCCTTGCAAAGAGTTGGCTCGTTGTTACTGGTCCGGTAGAGCATTGCCACGTCCAGTGTCACTGGCCTCACGTATTTTCGGTCCTGCAGGGAATAAAACGCTCGCACAGTACAGGAGACAAGTTCACAGTAACGCATTCCGAAGCTGGCGAGAGAAAAGGAAGTTCGAGGGACTACCAGTACCCTTAAAGGGGAGCTGCACAACTTCTTTTTACTTAGAAGATTGTGATAAAAATACACCCAATAGTCTGAGGGCGAAACGTTTGTCATCACAAGCCTTTCGTTTGATAGAAACCCTAAAAGAACGATTGCGACCTTTATACTTATCAGTAGAGCACAAATCGTCGTGTCTGCTGCGTTTTTCGCTTCAGAGAACGCCAATTCTCTTTAAAAACATATCAGCTAACCCTATCACAATGCGATGATCTTACGCCAATCAGCTTTAACCGAGTCGAGCATAAAAAATAGTTCTCAAATATTTATCGTAAGAAAACATCTAATTTACAAAATTATGAGTAGGCAAGTTGATTTTGAAACTGCCTCGTATGATTAGCATCAATCGTTTCTTAACACAAGCTCGTGGACTGAGCAGTTAGCATGTGTTTGATTGGAATCGCACTTATCGTTGATAGGTACAACGCCAAACACGTTTGAATAGAAAGTTTCTTTTTCATGGACGTTTAACACAGATAGATCTTGAATTGCACAAATTTTTAGAAGTCAGAATAGCGCTAGCAATTTCTTTCTAAGCCAAGTCTAGTTATTTCTATAATCTGATTAAAAAATATTAAGTTCATCTTATTATTCGGTCTTGTCACTATTTTACGATCGTGTGCGCACAGTAAGCGAGTCATGCGAAAATTACTGAATACAGTAAATAGATTACTCAATTTAAACATGAATGGAAATCCTGCCAAATTTTTAAATATATATTCAAAAAATATACATTTCTTCGAACAATACCAGATAAAAATGCCAATACCGGTATGCACGCTAAGTAAATGCATTACAATTCTTTATACAGTTCCCTGGAACTAATTTCCGAAGCATTAAACGAGCCTCAGTTTCTGCAGTAAATCTATTGATCCGCTAGAAAATCTCGTTTGCAATCGTTCTTTAGAGAAAGTGAATAGAATGCTCAAGTTCATGTTTACTGCTTATGTACTGTAAAATGGTTACTTCTACACAGGAGGAATGGACGGTACAATATATATCCACATCCAGCCCATGCTGCTCTTCGTAGTCGCTATTCGAGCCAAATAGAGCACTCCCACATCATACTATCAATTATTGCTTTAAGCAACGATAAAGACTCAATAAAAATTATTTAAACATGAAGCTATAGGGTTTCCGTTTTGAGCTTGTTCATTACAGTTGCGTATTCGTATTCATTTAAATTAAATGGTTTCATTCCGGATATAATCCAGATAACACGTGTGTTCCGTGCTCTCCTGTAAAACCATCCCGACAAACAGTAGCACCCGCGTCTGAGGATAACATGCGTGACAGCGTCGATAACAAAGGCGTAAGGAAATACGTTGTAAAACTGTGCTCGCACAACTCATTGAAGTCTTTCCGAATAGTGATATATCGGTGGGCGATATCAAGACGCGTATATATAGTGTCTATGGTCAAAACAAGGTCAAAAAGTTATAAGTGTCTTTGAAGAATTTGCTTTTTTAAATTGTAGTGAAAGTGAAGAAATAAAAATATTACTGTGTCCCAATAAAGTAAATAGATCGCACACTGGTGTTGA
>VOMN01002512.1:0-14201 GCA_014899125.1 Orchestia grillus
TTAAGACGAGGGCTAGTCTCAGGTGGTTGAGATACAGTACTAAGTGTTCCACCTCCCCATTAGAGTCAGCTGTTAGGACTACTGCGCGGGATGCTATTTCACTCCTGACGAATAGGGCGACTCCACATTTCTTTATGCCGTGTAGTTTATCTGTTCTAAAAAGGGTAAATCCCTTCAGTTCCCACTCGGCGTCCGGTAGTTTTTCGGTCAAATGGGCCTTTACGACAGTGACAATTTCCGCATTTTCAAAATGTGCTCTTTCTCGTTATACACTCACTCCATATTCTTTGGGGTACGAACTCAAGCCTTCGATGTTGCAACTCAGTATGTTACTATACTTAGTTTTGTTCAGCAATTTATCCAACTGGTGCAGACCTGAGCCTTCGGCATCGGATTTATTTCTCCGCTTTCTCTCAGAAGATGGAGCATCTGCTCCAGTATCATTATTATTGTTTCTACAAGTCTAAAAAAGTAGCTGGTTTCTCAGGCAGTGCACCTGTATCAGTAAAATTTGAGTCCTTTTTTGTGACAGTGCTCACAGTTGACTCGGTATTCCGGCTACGTGTAGAGTTCTGCTTGATGAACTTGAATAAAGTGAGGAGTCTTTGTGTGTCCGTGTTGTTACTATCAGGTCGAGTTCTATCCTAAGTCCTTCAGGCACTCTCTATTAGCCCCCGAAAAGATATTCGTCATTTCGAGAAGATATTCAGTCGGGTTCAGAGCTGATTGAAGTCTGAGGGATGAATCTCAACACCCTAGAAGTCCTAGGACTTATTAGGGTCCTCAAGTAGCTATATATAAAACTGTTTATTGAAATAATATACGAAATCCATGATTGAAATATTTGTAAACTATGAGAAATTCGTTAGAAATTCGTACATTTTACTTCGTACTTGCTTAAATTACCGGCAAAATTACTAAATGTAACGTACTTAAGGGTTGAATCCAATAATTTTAAAAATTAGTGGTATTCTGTTTTTCGTTGGGGTCGTAAACATTATTTTTTTCTGCCTCCGTCATGCATATACATACAATATGCATGTACGAATACATGATTCAGTTTCTCTTTCCAGCCGAAAATCTATTAATTCTCGTTCCTCATTATTTCCTCACAATCACGTCTCTACGACTCACTCTCAGTCTGTCGTTCTTAAAATTATAATCTAGCTTCTGCCAGTATCTACCCAGCATTCCCCCATCCCCTTTGCACTCACAATGCACCCCTCTAACAACTTACACTTGACTCTCCTCTCTTGTACCATACCTCCACTGCACTCTTACCTCACCACTCAGAACGCACGCTCCACTCCTCCCACCACTCCAACAACGCCCACTCCCCGCTCTGCTTACCCTCCAACTCGCACTCCCTGTTCCCTGGGCCACACATCACGAGTTCAGCGCCCCTCAGCTCACCCACACCACCCTCCTTTCATTTTACTGTACTTACGCTTTAGTCTCACCTCGGCCGACCTCACTGCCTCAGCTCAATGTTAATTATTCAGAACCTGCTTGCACACGTTCGCAGAATGAGGAACATATTTTACCGGGCGTAAGGAGTGTCCCTGAAACATTGAGCACGAGTGAAGTCTTTTTGAACTGAGAGAGACAAGCGCGAGTCTCTGACATTAAAGAGACGGCCGAGAGCCCCGTGTATTGTTCCTGCCGACACTGATGACACTTTCACGATCAAATGAAAGCTCGCTTCATCCCTCAACTCAAAGAAAATCCTCCTTTGATTGAACTCCTGCAGAGGTGTGAAAAAGATCCTCGAAAACCAGGAAAATCGCAGAATTTCGACGTACTTGGGCACTCCACACGAGGGGGCACCAAGCTGTACATTATCCTGACCTCTCGTTCTGGAATGAACTCTTTAGAAATTTTCACTCAATTCTCTAAAGGATATTTCATAATCCAAAAACTTAAGGCAATTTTCATTTTATAAATAGGAATAAAGAAAAAACGCTAAAAAGGTACAGCAGTACTATAATTTTTATTCGGGAATCTTTTGAGTAGTATAAAAAATTTGTTTATCATGTGAAGTATCCTAAAATTTATTTTGATAACTTATATTGAGAAATAAACAGAGTGATCATCATGAGAGCAAAACTAAAAATCAATTTACCTGAGATATTGAGCAAATAACTAAAAAAAAATGGCAATGTTTAATGCTTGTTTTCTTAAAACTTTACAAGCTTCCAATGTGTAATTCCTGGTTAGGTTAGCAAATTAAAGTACAGGGAAAAGCTAAAAAACTCCACGAAGCTCAAAATCGTAATTGTAATGACGAATTTCAAGGTCAGGGATCTGAACATTTTTAACATACAACGCTAACGTTTAATTTAGTGGCTATAAAATATAGCGTTGTATTTTTAAAATACAACGCTAACGTTTACTTCAGTGACTTTAAATGTTCAGTTTGGGAAGTACGCACACATTTGCGAGGATCCTAAAGCTCGTGTGTTGGAGCAGGGGACGTTGTGACTCGTTTGCGAGGCATCACCACCGTTGCCTTCCACAGGGTGCCGCAAAATATTCTCATGTACATGTTTGCCTAAAAAAAGGGAAATGAAATGCGAATTGACTTGAGTATTTTTATCTCCTAAGTATACATTCAATAATATAGTACACTCGGGTAAACTGTAGCTTTTATATTTTTAGTCGCCGTAGATATATAAAATCTCTTTACTAGATTTGAGTATCATCATGAATGAAATATCATAAATTTCTGATTTTTCAAAGAAGAGTGATCAGTAGTATCTAATGTAACACTCAAGGGAGCAAAAGCATACTGCCCATTAAAAAATAATCCCATATTATGATTGGTTGCAAACTTTTATTTGGAACTACCGTTTCCAGGTGCTTTGAATTATTGTATATTAACTGACTGCCGTCCGCATCTTTCCTGAGATACTTTATTCCACTATTACTTTCAAATTTCTTTTAGTTCCGTAATATTTATGAGAGACCCTCCATTGAATCTTCAGTTTCAGTTCTCGTTACAAATTTTTGATGAGTTTCGTATCAAGGGCTTAGCAAAAGCACTCTAAACTGTTATCGTCTTCTCTTGAAACCATGACTTTGTTACATTCGCGGTATGTTTTGGGTCATTGTCCTGCTGAAAGGTCCAGCCCCTTTTCATTCTCAGAAATCAAGCAGAGGCCAAATGGTAATGATCCAGTGTATCTCGACAAATCAGGCTGTTCATGGACCCATCAGCTACGCGGAGTTGGCCAACACCAGTCGAGCAGAAACGACCCCGCACCGTCACCGCCGAACTTAGGAGCATTCACTTCTCATTTTCCCACCAAACGTGGATGGGTTATTTCACCCGAACAGTTCGATTTTAGTCTCGTCTAAACACTACACAGTCTCCTTAAAGGAGACTTGAGGGTTTGTCTAAATGCTCATTGGCATACTTCAACCGGGTCAGAACGTGATACTTCTGAAGAAGAAGAGTCTTCCTTGGAGAGCGTGAATGAAGATAGTGTTCTGCGTCAGTGTTCTGCTAAATGCGTTTTTATTTATAGCTCTGCCAGATAATATAAGTTCATTCTTCAAGTCATCACGAGTTGACTTCGGTCTCTGGATCACAGTCCGAATTAACTGTCGAGCAGAACGTTCGGTTATCTTGCGAGTGCAGCGTGTTCGAGGCATGATAAGCGTCGTCTTCCGCGACTTCTACTTCCGAGTTATAGTTCCAAGTGAGTTTACAGGAGCACTCATTTTCGTAAAATCTATCCTATGCCCAAAGCCTTTCAAATGACGCTCCACGATACGTAAACGAAGGTTTTATTGATATCTTTTCGCTCTTCCCATAGTGAAAATGTTGTACATACAATAACGGATGCAATGATGAAAAGCTGTTGATAAAGAGCGTTAACTGACCCGCCTGTGTCTATTTGACAATATTCTGGAACACTCTAAACAAGAGTTAGCAGCAAAGGCTATACAACCATACATAACATTATTATTATGTAATATATTGTGAAGTTTTGCTTTCTTAAATATTATATTTCTTACCACTGATCTTTTCTATTTAAAATTTGGGAGTTTACAAGCTATTTCATTCAGTATGACACTCCGATTTGCATCTATGGTAAAAATTCGAACAATCTATGTCGACTGAGGAAGAAAATATTACTTCTTACTCCTACGACTTGTATTATTTTGCCCATTAACTGTTTAATGCAATTTGGCTTCATGATAAAAAATACTAGAAGTACTTTTCTTCCGTTTCTATCAAACTAATAAGTACGTCAGAGCATTCTGTCACCCTTGCATGTACTCTGATGATCTTTTCACAGAATTTAATGCTGGAGTTCTCAACCAAGGTATTACTGGACCTGTTCATGGCTCATTCGATCAGATTGGTGTGCATGTCGCCAGATTAACTATTTTCTGCCGACGATACTCCACTAACAGATGATGCCGATGAGCAATTACAGAAATTGACGATAAAATTCAGAAATGTTTTAGTAGGCGAAAATTAAAATTCTAGATGAGTTTGCGTACGCGGGGGCATTTGAAACACGTGAGAGATTTATTTAACACAATTTATTCATATCTGGTTCAGCCTTACCCTCATTAAAAGACCTCAGTAAGAAATGACAAATCTTTAATTAGACTCAGGAGTGACACAACCTGTGAACGCAAATGACCTCCGACACGTCTAGGGCATCATGCCCGCGTTTAGAGAACGATGAGGGCTCAGTTTGTGTTCAGAAAATGGGAATACTACAAAAATGCAAGTAAGGTCAAGTAGGGAGATGATGGAACGGCGAGGAAATTTATGCGCTTAGAACCGCATATCGATGTGTGTGGAAATTGAAAGAGAAGGAGGAGACAAAACATACAGTGAGAAAGGCCCAGTAGGTAAGGGCTGCGTTGGAGGGGGTAGAAAGCTTGGAGATTGTAGGAAGAATGCGGAGTCAAGTTTCCATGCGTGTGGGACTAGCAGGACTGTAATGAATAATCCGTAGTCGTAAGAAGTAAGGTAATCAAAGAATGGGAAACTCAACGTGTTAAAACTATGATTTTTTGAGAAGTTGTGGGATAGGTTAAAGAACTGAGGAAGGGATCGAGCAAGCTCTGTCGAGTTAAGAAATAGATGAAATCGGGAGAGGACGAAAAGAGAGCTAGAGGACGACTTGAGTATGAATTTTAAAATGGAGTGAGAAGACTGGACGATGATACGAATATTTTTATGTTCATTCAGAATGAAAATGTGGTGTAAGCTGGAGACAGTACGGGACTATACAGCCTCTGCCTTTCCTACCTGACTCTAAAATAGAGGTCAAAGTTAGCATTCGATGTCCATAATTGGGTGTGTTCCGACCCTGTCTTCAGACTTCGACTGATCGTAGGAAGGCCTCTTGTATGTACATGGCTGGCAGAAGTAGCTCTGACAGAGGCGACTGGCGCGGCTGCTGAGGGAAAGCTGAGCGCCTCACCCGAGAAGGAAGAGAAGGGCTCGACTTGAGCCTGATTCATGCAGGAAATCGCATCAATGCTCCGACTCACCTTACGCACTCTTCAAAAATTGGCAAGTTAGTCAGTGTACTTTAGAATTCATAGTATAAAAGAAACGATGTAAAATCTATAGAATTCCATGAAAGCGGACAAAATTTTTCTGGTGCTACACATTAATGCACAGTAATAGCCGAGCAATATGTCTTAGTTCCCTTACAAATGGGGAAAATATTTGCCACATATCGTAACTTAAGTTCTTACCTCAAAATGAATATTTTCGCTCTTTGGACGCTGAATGGAACGAGATGAAAATATTTATAGGCATTGGGTTGGTGTTTCCTCAGGTATGTCATGATGTGTGCATGAAGTAAGGTTGGTTAATCATTGTGAAAATTAATTAAGAATTAGAGTATAAGGATAATGGAAAGTAATGTACAGAGGCTTGTAAACAAACTATTGCGTCAAACACAAACTGTGAGTTTTCACCATGAGCCTGCATTTGCTTGTCGTAGTCGTAGGTTAAAGAGTCAGAGAGTGTAGCTTGCCAGTTAACATTCAAATAATAAATTATTATATTTATTTGTTTTTATTCCTATTATATTTTTAAGTGAATACAAATATAAATTACTTTTCTTCAAACATATTGAAATATGATTTTTAGAATATGATAATCATTAAAGATTGATTCTTTCATGGAGTTGATGTAATGTTTCTTTCGTGGGAAATGTTGCTCCACCTTAACAGGCTTTCTTTGGAGTCGTTAGAAACCATAAAAATAATAAATCTTTAGGGCTTTTTCAGGACGTGTTTTTCAGTAACAATGAAGGTCCGCATGGAAAATTTCACCATAATGTTATGCACAAAGGAGATGAGACTAGATTAACAAATGGTCGAAATATAATGCTTAAAAACATACCTTTGAGCGTGTATACAATTTACCTCGGCAAGACTTATTTTTGCTCAAAGAACGTCAAACGAAAATCCCACGTGAAGTACATAAAATGTCTCTTACGAATGGTTCTGTGCAAAAGAAGTCTATAGAACGGCCAGCAGGACGCCTGAAGGCATCATTAGCTAAAGCTTGGAACGCTTGTTTACTGATGCTGTGCATCATAGAAAACCTGCATCACCAACATTGCGTCGCCGTTATCAAAACACGGAGCTGTAGCAGCGGTCACTGCGGAGGCTGTCGTACATCAAAGCCCTGGATGGAGGTCATAAAAGGGGCTTGTGAAAAGCAGCCAAGACTGAGGTAAGTATTGTAAAAATGAAGGACATCAGGCACGGAGATGGTTTTGAAAATAAACAATGGGTGAACGAACATCGCTTGCGAAACGCTAGAAAACATTCGATTGAGGTAAAATGTGTGGACTGAAGTTTGAAAAGACGGCTTTGGAAAACAAGAACGAAACAATGACGTAAAAGAAAATTGTGAGCACTATGCATGAGTCATAGTCATGTTAAAACATTTTGAAAGTAGACGGTTACAGTACAAAAACGAATTAAAACCACTGGCTCGAATCATAACCATGAAAAATGAGTTATTGAAGTGCAGTTGGTCTAAGCAATATGAGAAGGTAACATTCACGTTTGCCATTGAGGATGACCGTGGAAAGTTTTTAATTTTTGCTGCGGATAATGAATCGGGCAACTTGAAAGAACTCAAAATATGAACGTAAAAAAACTGCATGGATTCGCGAGCGTGCGAGTCAAACGAAGCCGCGCTAAGTGCTCAAAAACGGTCTTTAATTTTAATATAATTTTTGCAACGGACAAGAGGCAAGTAATAGCACGTGATGAAGAAGGTTTTTCCCAACGAGAGTCTGAAAATTTAATTTTCTTGTGTATTTCAGCCAGTATTGGACCCAAGATACCAGAGTGAGTACGATGACGTCATGTATAACGGAGGCATGACGGTGCGGAGAGCTGGTGCGCCCCGTGAAATTTGGATCAATTTGACGACATCAAAAATGTTTTTGGAGAGAACTCAAGACAGAAAAAATACAATTCATGCTCAGGGTTTTTCGACTCGTCTTACATATGAATAAGACTGAAAGAGAGTTCATTTCAATAGCAAATTCTGGGCTTAGGATATAAAAAATTTCATTTATAAAAATAAATACGGTAATTAGCAGATCCATTTCCGGGTAAAAAGAAAAAAGGACAATAAAATCACCTACTGTTCGTGCCCCTTTAAGTTCCTCTGCCCGGCACCCAATAGCAGCTCGCACGTTGGACTCTGGTCATTGAATTATTGACTCGTTGATAATTATCAATGAATCCTCCGCCCGGTCATGAAATATAAGTCATCCACTAATCATCCTTCCCCAGTCATCAGCGACCTAGGCAGAGGCACAACAGGTAAGCAAATAAATACAAAAAGTCGGTTGTGGAGCAGAGAAACGAAGACTTTTAGAAGTCCCGTTTTTTATTTTTCTCTAAATTTTCGTACTACGCCGATGTATGTATACACAATCGTAAAAAAGAGAATATTAATATGTATTTGCTGCTTTCTAATTTGGTAAGTCATTTTTTAATGCTTTCATCGGAATGAATAAGGTTTTGATTTGATTTTCGGTGTATGTAAAAAATTAAGCTAAATATTGTGCCGAGAATTAATGCACCTTTTCTGAGTATATTTCAATTCGCAAATTTACGATCTTCTGACAAGAACATGTGTTAAATCACACAGGAATTCAATTTACAACGTTCCGTAAACTTACACAAGTATCAAACATTGTAACACAAAACCAGTTTTTCGTTGGAACAAAATTGTGATATATAATTCAACTTTCACTGAGTGTACGCTGTATATCGATTTACTTTTTTTCAAATGATTGATTAGTGGAACCCATAATACATCGCACATGCGTAAATTTTTTCCAACTGAGGTAAGCTGCTTAGGACGTGGTCGTGGGGCAACGAACGTAGATTCTTTTTGTAAGCCTACAGGAGTCGAACTTATCATTGGCTTAGATAAAGATATTTATGGTAAATTGTTTGACATTAAAAAAGTATATGAGTGAAAAATAAATGTGCACGTAAGTGAAAAACCTAATTTCCAAACTCGGAGGTGCGGGCAAATGAGGAAGGGACACGTTAGAAGAGAACTGCCGACACATGTTACGCTCTATCGTAAGCCAGTCGTGTTCAACAGCAAGACTGCAACTCACTGCACAACTCAATGAAAAGAAACATCGAGATGAACTTACATATAGATACGCAAATCGCGCTGCAGTAGTGTCACATAAGGCTGCAAAAATAAGGAGGATAAAAGTGCCATCCAAATCCAAACGAAGTTAGCCTCATTGCAAATACACTCCATAAAACATGCGGCTGAGAGTGTCTGTTAGCATACGTTTAGCTATAACGAGTACGAATCTGTAAGCCCCTAAAAATTCCCCAGACGGGAAATGGAAAATCAACATAAGAATACTTACTTCTACAGAGAGTACATGCATTCATTGTGGTGGATTATAGGTCCTTCGTTACGACAATTTATAGACAGAACAGCGATTTCCTTCCGTATTTAAGCAGTCTAGCAAATCATAGCGTACCCAAGCTTTGAAATGTTTAAGTTTTATTTTATTTCCAGTGTAGTAGTACGGGTTCGTTACTGGATAGAACTGTCTGTCTAATCTGGTTCATTCGTTCCCTCGTAATATTGAAGACTTGACTTTCTAAGTCCAAGCCATGTTTCTTATACACGTTGCCCCACTAATGAAGCACATGTAGTAGACTAAAGAAGCGTCTCATTACACTTTAATGAGGCACGATAAATGCTGACCACATTTATTACGGAAACATAATTTAGAGCAAGGCTTTCGAAAAACAAGATGTTATGCTCACTGGAGTTGCCTCCAGCAGGGCCGAATGTTTTGAAGTAACGACCGAGGCTCTCACGCCGCCTCCAAAACAAGGAAATTCAAAGCCTTTCTGGCTCCTGACCTCCACTAAGCCAGTAATTTTGTGCCTTACCACGTTCTTTCCATTACCTTGGAATTTTTCGCAAAGAATTTAAAATTTGAAACAACGAATGAACGGGGAATGCTGATTTCTGGAAGCACGACGACTCGCTATCTATTGAACGAGTCGATACTAGCGTAGAGCATCGCATGGAATAGGAGGGGGACCTGCTCCTGAGAGTAGCTCTGTGTCTCGCTGTGAAGCCGGACTGCCCACAGATTCTGTTGCAGAACTCGTTGGATTTTAATCATGACAGTACAAGAAAATATAAAAACCTTTTAGAACAGACTAACTTCTGTCTGCATGCTTTTCACTTGATTGTCGCTACTAATGATCAAGTTATACCGAGATAAAAGTGTTAAAAAATGACCATTATTAATTAGTGAGGGAATGAATTATCTCTGACTATCGTTTGCGGATGGACTGAAGCATAATACTCATTTTGAATGGTAATGAACGAAAGAAAAAAAATTATACTACACGCTAGTTCGTCACCTTTGTTGTTCGTTAATTAATTGCCACATGTTAGTATACTTGATAATAATTTTATTGTACGGTACCTCCAATGGCTTCTAGATGCGCAGGAGCTAAGTTTACACGCTGAAGGTTGCGGCTAAAAAAAATGAAGTTTATTACAGGAAAGCAGTGAACTTCATGAGGGGACCGCAAAGGAAGCCACAAAATTTTCATAAATGTTGGGCGATGTTGCTTGTTGAGAGCGGCCTCTTCTGGCCGGGGCCAGGCTTGCAGGCAGTAAATAAATAAGCTAAAACTAGAAGATTTAAGAATTTCTTTAAGTTCACATTCAGCGATTGATCATGACTTATGAAATAATCGGCGGCACTGACAACAGTTCAAAGACTGTTTTCAAAGATATAAATGTTTCAGTTCAATTGGTATAATGATTGGCAGCGCATGACAAAATATCATTATTTCTTTCATCCAGGAAGAATTTTAAGATGTCTTTCGTTTGTGTAATAGGTTTTTCTTCTTTGGAATACCACTGTCAGCTAGAATGACTTATGATTTTCTCAGTCAAAGTGCACTTCAGAACAAAACTTTTATGCTTCACGTAGAGCCACAATTTGTACTCTCCTGAAAAACGAGTACAACTAAGGCCACCGCTAGTGCCTTTAGACGAATGCACCGGAGTTCCCGATAGAACATGAGTACGCTTTTTGCCTGTTGTGTCATTCAAAAAATACATGCTAAAAATTGTCTACTATTTACTATTCATGGTTACTTTACCTATACTCATAGTAGATCGGAATATAGGATTCTGGTCGATGCTTTTATTTTACAAACATACACTCTTCAAGTAAAAAGACTTTTATTTCCGCAATCAACGAAAAACGATAAGCTTCAAATCGAGTATCAATAATTTACTGGACCTCAAAATAATTTAGGCCACACATGGCGTCATCAGTGCCCGTGGCAGAGAGGCCTGAAGCCTAGTACCAAAATGTAGGATGACTTCCAAAACAAATCAACTGAACTTCATCGCAGCGAAGTGGGAGCTCGGGCTGCGTGCAGAGCTGGCGTTTACAGGCTCCTTTACATCGCAGCTCCCATGGCTTAGCACGCCAGACTTTATTTCGTTTGAAAGGAATCTTTTTCATGATCAATTTCGTCAGCTTTACTTTCATTTTGGTGAGTTTTTTTCTGTATGCACAGTACTATCATAGTGAAGATATTTGCACTGTATAAGGTTAGGTAGGTACGAGCTGGGTGTATTTTACGGTGTCTATAACTTCACTTCGAGGTCTAAGGTTTGTTCGCTTCCAGAGGCTTGTTTTCCAGAGTTCGCTTTACTAGTCATCAAAATATGAGATCATATTTTTACTTACTGCTCGTGAGTGTATCTTCAAAAACATTATTTTCAACAGTAATTTCGAATCTTGTTTCAGCTCCATCTTCTTTCCGGTTGAACATTTTGCTAGTGCTCCTTCATTGAAAACAATGCAAACAATGCTTAAAAAATCGTAACGAATAAATTAAAGTTACAAAAATGAGGCACAACATGCCTCTTCAAATTGAACAGAGGAGCTGGAATTCAGACGAGTGGGAGGTAGAGCGGTAGAAGAGGGGGTGCACGAAAGTCTACGCCGTCCTTACCGCGTACGTAAATGGCAAGGCGTGCGAAATACGGTAGTGCACACGGTAATGGTTAGCCCCCTACCGAGTACGGAGGCGAACGATCGTCTGGGATATTCAAAGGGACCATTAGAAAAAGGAGAATCGTAGCTACGCTCTGAGGCTGTTGCGCGAGATATTATGCCATTTGAACAGAATATGTGTGAAAAGGATTAAATATTGCAATTTTCATAAAAATCTGAAATTAACATCTGCTCAATTCATGATCATACCCTCTGTTGAAATTCAAAATTCTCAGGTAGTGAAGTACGGTATGTGATGTTAGAATCAGAAAAAATTTGCTTGAAATAGGATGATTCGGACTGAAAGAAGCAAAAGATTTCACGAGCAAATGTGTTCAGAATACACGAGTATGTGTGTCTAACATACCGGTCGAGGAACTGCATTTATCCATCGGTGTTTTCAGAGTTTTCTAAGCTTAATGGAACAAAACTGGAGTATTGACACTGCATTTTTGTAGATTTCTCATTTTCCATTGTCGCCAAAGCACAACGCACGCAGCCGAGCTGCGTAGGAAGCGGGCTCTCTCGCTGGAAGTGCATGCGTTGGAGCAGCTCGACATGTCAGCTCTGGCTTTTTTTTCATAAGCTGTAAACTGGAGGCAAGCTCGTCCAAATCATTTATCATATGAATAAAACAGTTCGAAATTCGCCCTCAAAATTACGGTGCAATTTCGATAAATATTGAATCATCCAATGTTTGTTTTTAGATTTTAATACCGAAGTTTCACCGTGTGGATTAAAGCCAGCGGCCTTTTATTCCCTCCCGAAATAACGGCGATGTTTTTTCAGAATATTGGAATGAGCGAGGTGGGTCTAATTAACCACGCTCACCAGGTACTTGGACAGCAATGTGCTTGGAACTAATATGAATCATGAGATCATATTTCGCATCGTCAATTAAAATTGGCTGCGCACAAAATATTTACGTTTAACCTCACCGTCACCCCCAAAAAAGCAGGGGTGTTAATTTTTCTCTAATCATAAATGATCATTGATTTTGATCAGGTTGGCGAAGAGATCATTTATAGCCTCAGAGTACATCATTCATTTCTTTCTAATTATAGCTTTTCGTGTGCCTAAAGTCAGCGATTTCTTCGTTTAAAATTGTATTACTAAACAAAATTTAGCTATTAAGCCAGTTTTAAAACTGCGCTTCGTAGTTAAAAGCACCCGAGGAAGATGCACACAGAAGAATGCAGTTGCAACCCAGCTGTTGAGGGCGTTCGGCCCGCAGGATCCGCGATCCGCAGGCCGGCCAGCCGCTTTTTGAGCGCCGGAGTGAGCTACTGGCGGGTGTGGGAGTCTCGCATGCGGAGTAGAAATTAAAGGAGCTGGTTTAGGATAGAAGATGTTCGAATTATGTACCAGTACAATGTACAAAATTTGACCGGACCAGAGAAAATGAACGATGTAACTACTCATAACTGGGTCATGCTGGTTTTAAACATGTGCCTAGAATATTGTTTAGCGTAAGCAACATGGGCTGTGAGGGACTATAATCAGGTGTTGAAGTTTACTCAGCGGTATTAGGCAAGAAAACCAAGTCGTTGAATTATTTCTTCTCCTCCGCATGTATGTACGTGTGAACCCCATTTGTATTTTTATGTATTGTGCGTGTTTGCGTATTTACTTTTTCATAATACCTAGCTTGCCGTGCTTAAGAATAGATTAAGTATGGCAATCCAAAGTCTTATTGCGAATTCCACACGTAAGTTAAAGATTGTACATAGTCTTACTGATCCCAATTAGAAGTTTTATTGAGACTTCCACATTTTAATTTTAGGGCTGAAATCTTACTGATTGAAAAATCGATTGTAACATACTCTGTATGTGACTGATTTATAAATAAACAATTTTATTTCTTTTTCGTTTCTTTCTTTTCTTTCGTACACACAGTTTAGGTGCACGAGGCTTTGCATGCTACAGTTTTTTACACGTACAAGTACGTGCAGTTCAACCCGAAGACGAAGTTAGGCTTCGATAAGACGTGGTTGAATAGTAAACTTTTGAAACGAATGAAATATTAATTTACCACAAGTAATTTGCATTTGGTACAGTACAACAATCAATGGGAAATGATAGATACGGAATTAGACTCAGGAGAGACGACTTGTAGGCCCAAAATGGCTGCTAGGCTTCAAGGGCATCCTACCTGTGCAGGAAAATGAAGCTGCATAGCACAAGGTACACCTTTTGAAAAAATAGCTAATAACTTATTAGTATAAATAACTGAATTAAGTGTAAAAAGCTAGGGTTAGCATACATGGTAGGGAAATAAAATGAAGTAATTAATGCACATACGCACTTGAAAGAACATTTTCCTGCATATAGGCATACACAAACGTACGTATTGCGGACGACAGGTGAAATAGGACATGACCGTGTTTAAATAGGATATGACCGTGTTTAAGTAGGACATGACCGTGTTTAAATAGGATATGACCATGTTTAAGTAGGACATGACCGTGTTTAAATAGGATATGACCGTGTTTAAATAGGACATGACCGTGTTTAAATAGGACATGACCGTGTTTAAAGAAGACTTCGGGTACGGAGAGCGCAGTTAGGTAACTTGAATATCTTGAATATCTTGAAGTTGTTTGGGCCTCT
>VOMN01002515.1:0-12029 GCA_014899125.1 Orchestia grillus
GGTCACACAGAGGCTGCTGCTGTGTGCCTGTACATGACTTCAGGGCCTCACAGAGGCTGCTGCTGTGTGCCTAGAGCAAAAGTATGGAATGTTCGCCAGTCTTTACTTTTGAGGAGCATCAGGAGGAACACAGCAAGGTTTCTTAAATGTTTTTCGATTGTTTTAAACAATATCTCATAAAAAAGTTCCTACAAGTTTTTGATATTTGTTTTTGGGTTCTTTCTATCTCTATGTACGAAAAAAATACCGAAGTAATTATACACAGTCTTGCTTTTTGCACACGACAGATAGCGGTAGTAGTAACAATAGCAGCAGTAGTAATAGTATTAGCAGTAGCAGCAAGCTACGTAGCAGTAGCACCCGTATAAGTGGTACACATGAGCTACGGGGACTCCTGCTTACCTCGTGCCGGACTCCCAAATTCCGTCACAAAGCTCCAGATTTACAGAGGCTCTGAAGTGCGCCGGGTGTGGGAGGCACTCGAGCATCGCTCCTGTGGGCCTCAAGGGAGCGTCTTTTAATACGAAGAAATGTCCACTGCAACATGAGGAGTGAGGTCGCGTCACAATGTCCTCACCGGCCTCCCACAATACTTCAATGCAATCGCAGTAATACGGCGAGTGAACAGGTGTTGGGGTCAATGAAATGAAATTTGTCGTTGGTTAATTCTACTCATAATTTCCATTTCCTCGTTCATACTTGTTACTCTGAATTTTAAATAAAGTAATTAAACAAAGAATAGGATAATAAAGACATTTCAAACAATGAAAACCTGTATGAAAGTGAGATATTACTTTTCTCTTATCAGTGAAGAATAATTATTTTTAGATACTATTATTCAATGAATGTTCTTGAGTACCAGCCGTGTACTCGTAGGGCTGATGGCTAGAGCAGCATCACGGTACGTCTGTGACACAGTTACGTCTGTGGTGCAGTTACCGGAGTGGTGCAGTTACCGGTGTGATGCAGTTACCGGCGTGGTGCAGCTACCGGATTGGTGCAGTTACCGGTGTGATGCAGTTACCGGTGTGGTGCAGTTACCTCTGTGGTGCAGTTACCGGTGTGGTGCAGTTCATCAATCACTCAAACCTCGCGTCCCCGGTTTGAATACGAAACGATTACGTGAAACTTTACCAGGAAAATTAGATCTGTTATCCCATGTTATACCTCTAGGTTTCCTTCGAAGTCTTCAGTATACTCAACGAAATCAAGGGCTAAAACATGAGCTAACGAACTCTGCCACATGTTGCAAATTCAGTACACTTTTGATAAAATATAGAGTATAACGCATTGAATTTCGCAATACTGATTTGTGCATCGAAATGCTGTTCCAAACTAAATTTCGAAAACAAAGGGGAAATTCAATTCTGAAATTGTTTCTCTAGAGTTCTAGAAAATTATAATTCGAAATTTTTATGGACAGTTCGTATCTTTGAGAAACACTCGAAAATTCATGATGAGGCTGCAATCTTTGTAGTGTGAACTAAATTGAGACTAACAGCGCGGTCTGTCATCGCAGTCACTCCCACAAACTGGCGACGCTGGAGGCGCAGCGCTGTGGGGATCACAGAGGGCCTCTCCCATGCGGCGCCGGCCTCGCAGGGACCACAGAGCGCAGGCTGCTGCCAAACATCGCACCGAGGTGAGGAAAGATAACGTAGGGCTGTACAGGCGACCTACATACGTACGTATACCTCCGGGTGTCCCGGGAGAGCTGTATCCCTCCCCCCCTGCGTGTCAAGGAGAGGAGTTTTAGTGAGTGTGTTCGAATAATTAAGTGTATTTCAATGTTAAAGTACATGTACTTATTTACTCCCTACTTTAGTGCTTCTTGGTTCGATAAGCGTGTTCGGACAGATATGATGCACAGTTGAGTATAAACTACATGTACTTCTTTAACAGCCTCTTAGCCGCTGATATTATTTCTGTCATGTCATTTGGCTACAGAAGGTCGTAATTACGACAATAATTCTGGGATGGCAAAGGTGAACAGGAGCATCGTTACCAGACCGCAGGACAACGCGGAGGCTGTCATGCCACCGTCCTGCTGAGAAAATGTGCCTCAATTTTTACTCTGTTCTTTCGAAGTCGATGCACCCCACACGGCGCGACGACAAGCGAATATTTCTTCGGAAGAAGGGGGAGATTTTTCAGCGTTTAAATGAATTGTGCTTTCCAGAATACAAGAAAAAAACTTAGAGGTGCGAAGACCGATGACTTGTACGTACTTGCTAAGTAACCGTTTATGTTTGACAGAGATGTGTCATCAGCTTGAAAACGAGACGCAGGAGTGTAAATTGGAACTAAAAACGAAATACTGCTTCAGAAATTGGTGATCAGTGAAATAAGGAACTTACAACTTAATTAATAGGCAAATTGAAAACTTTCAAGAACAGATGACTATGCAATGAAAATCTAGTACATTTGAAGCACTAGTACATATATCTGCAGAATATACTCGTATGTAGCATTTTGATGTGCCATGCACAACATTTGTGCCCCCATTTCTTCCGTGCTCCCAATTTCCTTGTGCTTCGAATTCCTTCGTGCGGCTAATTTCCTCGTGCTTTTAATTTCCCTGGGCTCCCAGTTTCCCTGCGCTCCTAATTTCATTGCGATCTTAATTTCCATGAGCTCGCAGTTTCCTTGCGCTCCTAATTTCATTGCACTCCCAATTTTCCTGATCTTTTATTTTTTTCTGTCCCCAAGTTCCTAAACTTCCCAATTTTCCCTAGTGTCTCCAGTTTTCAAAATAGGAAACCTCCCGAAATGGGGAAACTTTTTCGTGTTTTCTTTCGACTCAAGTTGGCAAATCATGAGATTTTTCTGCCAACCTGATAAGAAAACGTTGAACCAGAGCCGTAGTAGACAAATTTACTGAAAGAATCAATCCATCGTGTATATTTCCCTATATCTTTGCTTTTTTATGTTTATTTTATCCGAGGTATCTTCGGAACTGCATTATACGCTGCTCAATTACTGTACATATGATGTTTAATGCGTTATTTTGTGCATTCTTCATTTCTTCGAAGTATTCCGAGTCGTACAAATTTATATCGTAAGCGGTTTGACCTTTCGATGGAATTTTTCCATGTTATGCAGGGGTAAAAATGAAAATAATATGCCTTGAATTTTCATTTAGTACTTCTCACGTTTTCTAACCCGTTGAATTCTGCTTCTGTTTATCCTCTGCGTTCGTCGAAAAATTTCACAGGAACATATTGCAAAATTTCTCAACTTTTCATTTGTGTTTTGCACATCATTTAACGTTCTAATTGAATCCCACTTCTCTTAATCGTTATTTCTTGGCTTGTTCTCAACACAAAGCTACGTACGCTTCATTCGATTGCGTGTTCTGGTCTGTCTCTGGCAGACACTCGATGCACCTGTCCAGAGCTCGGAAGTCTTTATCGAAGAGTCGATGTTTCCTCAAACGAAGCTCGTCTGTTATCGCTCCTACAAGACGCACAAGATCGGAAATTAGCGCCAGGAAATGCTCGTATTTCTCCTCTATTAAGTTTCTAAATTCAAAGTTTGAACTATCGCTGTTGTGAAAAGAATGTGTCTGCGAGTTAGCTGGGAGTCAAGATACGCGTAAATTGTGTTTCATTAGATTGGCAATGCTGCTGGTGCCGGCCAAAGCGTTGATCGTGGCGGAACATCGAACTGTGAAGTGAAGTAAAGATAAATACAACGAATTTAAGAATGACTTATTCGTAGTATGAAGATCGCGAATGAGCATCTAGCAAATACAAATGTGGGTCATATCTACAGTTGAACACGTAGGATTCCTCGATATCTGTGGTGCTGTAGAATTTGTGTGTGGCAGCTAACGCAGCGCTGTGCACAAACAGTCATCCGCGGTGATATGGGATATTCAACCCAAATCAACAGTAAGTTCATGATAGAGACCGCACAACTGAACCCGAGTCAATGCCTGAAATAATAAAACTGCAGCGGAAATGTAGAAAGATTGAACTCATTGCCGACTTTAACAACTTGTTTTGTCGCACTCGGCATCACGGACGCTCCTCATAGCATTATTTTTACTAGACTACCTCAAGAGAAAATCATGAAATTGCCCTAAAATTTTGAATAACAGGAATCAAAAAGAGCACCATGGTCCTGAATTTATTCCCTACAAATAACTGAGTGCAGGCAATGCAATACCAAGCTTGCGATCCAGACTGCATTCATTCTACTGCAGTGGATTGGTTCAGCCATAATTCGAGGGCTATTGGAGGTGTTTAGATCGGTCAGATGCTGCCCACACTGTGAGAACTTCTGGTGATCGATACATCCAAATTCCCAGTAATAAAATCATTATAAACAGTAGCATTTTGTTGTGAAATATCTCAAATTCCATGATTGTCTTCAATTTTCGTGATAGTTCCGCATGCTCTGTGGAAAGCTAAATATTAGTGTCAGAAGAATGTTAGCATCATCACACGTGTTCTCTGGCTAGAACCATTGCAAGGCCTCAGCATTATTGAGCCGTTACGGAGCGCGCAGGGCAGCGACTCAGAACAGGATTTTCACCTTCATAATCCCTGCAGAGAGTTGACTGCTGCTTAAGGAGAAGATTGAACGCTGCTGTGTTAGAAACTGTTCGCGTGTGTTAGAAACTTTGAGTATTGAAACTGTATTAAGTGCCCTACGATTTGTAAATAAAGAATGTTAAAGTTTAAGTGACGAGTTTATTCGAAGCAGTTCGTATTACGCTGGAGAGAAAGTAATGACCTATATCCCCGGGACATTTTATTTTGAAAAACAAAAAATGTCTTTTTATTCAAGGAAATGTTTCCCCTCATTTTCAAAAAACATTTTCCAACGTTCAACTAGCTTTTTAAAAAAATCTGCTTCATAAAAAATCCATGAATTTCGGAGAGAAAAACTGATCGCTTTTTTTTTTCAGTTGTTCATCATTTTCATAGCTTGGACCTTGATTTCGATCTAACTACTATCTTTTGCTCTGAATACAATTATATAGAGCCCATATTTAGTCTCCAGTGGCACTTTTTTCCGAAAAGGAGTTCCTTGAAAGTGAAGACGTAGTCTCTATTTTCACTGAGCATCACTCACCTCCAGAGGAGGCCTGTGCCCAAGTTTTGAAATCTCGCCTGGTCCTTGAGGTCTTGGCGCTATAATGGTGTGAGTCGTGTTGAGTTCCTGAGCTAATTCTTTGCTCGTGAATTTTGAACTGACAATGCCTTAGAAGCTCCTCATTAATATCTATTTCTTGAGTGTTAAGCCTATGAAACTTGCATAATCTGGATAATTATCATTTGTAAAAGAGTTATTGAGACATCATGACGCAATTTAATTAAAATAACACATTGAGAAAGTGTTATGAGGCTACAAAGTGATCGAACTTCAATGAAATTACTATTTTCCGAATCTAATATTTTTTTAGAAATCTAGAATTTTCCTCTCAAGTTGACTTCGTTGGCATGAAAACTTTATACGCATACTTCTTTGGAACAAAAAGAATTTGACTTCTTTTGGTTACTATCCAATAGAAAGGCGTAAAAAAAATCTAAAAATAAATTTAATAAATGTAACACACCAATTTCCCGGGATTAAAAATGGAACTGAGCATTCAAGCTTCCTTAACATTCACTGCAGACGAAGGAAGCTCTTACTAAGTGACATCGACGTGGCGAGTAAAATTTGATCAATTTACACAGCTGAATTTTAAAAGCGAAGCCCGTTGTCAGGGAAGTTTTGCAGCGAGCTTCCCTTCAAAAGTGAGACACTGAAAAGGAATGGCAAAGCTTGCAAATAAGAACCTGCCGAGCGTCCTGAAGACCATCGCTAATTCAAAATGCATTTACAGTTTGCAATTTATTTTTTCTGCACTTTTAATCTGAGCGACACGAGGGGCATCACAGGCCGAAGAAGAAGCATATCGAATGCTTCCGAGAAGGCCGAGATACGCGCGGGCTGATAGTGGGTGAAAGCGGCTAGCGGGGTCTCGCCTGAAGAAATTGTGCATCGCACATGATGGATTCAACGGGCCAGCATAATGTGCGGGTCTTAGGACTGATTCGCTGCGATGCAAAAATGAGTGTGCCAGATTGTGATATTAAATGAACCTGTGGTGAGCGCGAGTTAGGTATGAAAAATGGGAGAGGTTGTCAGTGTTTGAGAAACATTTCAATTCGTAAAACTCAGATTCGTAATTTTAAATAGAATTGAAATTGGTATATTTCAAAATTTTTGCGCAAAAAGTATTTGAGCGTAATTGTAGTAAATATAATCCCGAGATACGTATTAGGAACCTACACTGTATTAGATATGAAATGACTTCATGTAGGGTTCCTACGAGTCGGTGAGCTGGTCTAAATGTGCCTCTGGCCTGGTGAACTAACTTGTCTCAGAAATTTAAAAAAGTTTATCTCTAACTACATTTCTATTGATTATTCGAAGAAAAGAGGTGTAAGCCTAATAGCTTGTATGCTTACGCTGTCCAAATTATGATATGAAAGTCTTGCTTTCTGAGAATTGCTTCCCTTAACACAGTTTTGATTTAAAAGTAATGAGATTTATAAATAAGTTCCTTCATCATTCATTATACGTCAGCAACAGATCTATTTACAGACATCATGTACAGATATAGAAGTACAAAATCAACGCACACGTCTGTGTTGAAGTACAGAATCAACTTTGAAATTTAAGTACAGAAATATGAACTCAACGTAGACGTCTAATAAAGATATACAACATCGTCACCCACATCTGGAGACAGAAGTACAAAATCAACTCTGAAATTTGCGTTTAGAAATTCAAAATGAGCGGAAACTCGTTTGGAGAACTACAAGTTCAGCTCTGAAATCCCTGCATAGGAGCACAAAATCAAGCCACGACTCTTTTAAGACGGGCTGGCAGATATAGAGCGGTTGATCGGTGGCCTTAATGCGATCAGACTCTGCTTAGCATCGGTCACCGCAGAGGTACCGGAGCGTTACCTCTGAGAGCCGCTCCTAGCCTCTCTCTCTCGCAGCCGGTCCTTACGGTTACTCATATTTCAACCTTATCGAAAAATTAGGGCGAGTTTGAACATACATCAGGTCGTGAACGACACGTGGGGATTCTTTTCTTTAATGTTCATTTTTTTTACAAGGAATGAAATGAGGTGCGTGTGCTGCGGAGGATGACTTCAGTTTGGAAAAATTGTTGTAATTTAGACACTTTACCTGCGGCGTTGTAGCTATAAGTTCAGAAAGAGAAATTAGGTTTATAAATTTAATTTGCATTCTAAGTTATTTATGACTTTTTAAACTATTGGAAGCTCAATTGGGTCAATACATATGTGCATAAAAGTTTGAAGCTCGGTCATAGAAATTAACATTTCAGTGTGATATTTAATTTATTGCATTAAATGAATAGTTTTAATGAATATATTACAAATAAAGGACTTTTTAAACCAAAAATTAAACGTATCCTGAACACTAAAACATGCTCTTTCGAAGGTAAAGTTTTTTACCGAGAGATGAAGCGATATCGAAGGTAAAGTAAAATATTTAATTCACGAATCCCTTTGAGTTCCAACCAGCCGTCGGTGCCCAGCGGCATACGAGAGTGCACATCGAGTCTCAGAACACTGGCAAGGAAAAAGCTCGATGTTCAAACCACGGAATTTTGAGGAATGATTGCTCGTTTTTCATATAATTCCATGACCTGCATCGACCAACTTATTTTGACGATGAGGCTGCGTTCAGCTTTACATGAAAAATCAGTAGCAACCTTATGTATATATATGAACAACAGCCTATGGTAAGCTAGTGACGAAAATCTAAAGGTAACCTTAAGAAAATAGATTCCGTATGTACTGTAGTGGGACAACGCAGACAGCAACAGCATGGGAATGCATGGAGCACGTGGTGCACTGCGCTGACAGCACCGTCAGCGTTAGCGTGGTTTACTGCCCTGACAGCACCGTCAGCGTGGTGCACTGTGCTACCAGCACCGTCAGCGTCAGCGTGGTTTGCTGCCCTAACAGCACNCTAACAGCACCGTCAGCGTGGTGCACTGTACTGCCAGCACTATCGAGCTGGAGCGGCTGTCGAGTGGGGCGCACTCGTCACATCCCACAGAACAGACTGGGGCCCGTGCCTTTATTGTTATTTTGCTGCTCAGAAAAAAAATTGTATTTGCGTTTTTTAATTCATTTAGATCATAATTCAGACGTTAAAGGTTAAGACTTAATTCACGAGGAACGGCTTTCCTGCAACCAAGTTCATCTTCGAACTTATATTCTCAAGTGCTTAACTCCACACAAGTTTTATGAGTTTTTTACTCAAAGTATGTAATTGAATGAACTAAATTCATCATGCAGTATTTGAGAAGCTTACAAATCTTAAAAATGTCCATTGAGACATCGGAATTTGGCCACCGGTTGTCTTTTTCATCTTCTTTTATGAAAATTAAAACATCAATAATTTCATGAATGAGGACTTGACATTCACATCACCAGAGATCGCAGACGGTAGCAACGTAAAAGTGTATTTTTTCATATAAATCCAAGTTCAAGTTAATAAATCGGATCTTTTCACAATGGATACGATGTAAAAATTTCCAGACTTCACACCTTTCATCACTTCAGCTACCATCCAACCCCGACCGCTGAATGTGAGAAGAACATTTCTTACACAGGCTCTCCATAGGGAGAAAGTAGACCGAAAATAACTACCACATCTTAGAAAAACACAAAAGTTATCAAAAAATTTTCGATAGAGAGCTAACGCTGAAGTTCCGGATCTGAGGACGTGGAGTGCGGGTGGTCTCTGAGGAGCCTTCGGCGGGCTGGTGCTGGAGTCCTGGTCTGCTGGCGTCTGGGACGTAGGCAGCGACTGGGGCCCCACTTGTGGAGTGGGGGACCTGCAGCAATAGTAATGATGGGTGTTTCTTTGGCAGACTACTTATAGGGACTAGTGATGACTAGTGTTCACTTCGGCAGGCAAGTAACTAATGAATTTGGCTGGCAAGTAACTTATGAATTCGGCGACTAGAGTTGAGGTGCTATAGTCTACATACATCATTGCCATCCAAAGAAAGGTAATAATAGAGTACAATAAAAATAAAGCAGCACGAGCAGCCACATGGCTCGCAGTAATAAAAGCAGCAGCAAAAGCAGACAGCACAATCACCCTTCTAGGTAGGTTCTTCCCTCTGTGATGGCATCCGAACTGAAAGTAATGATAGGGTCATTACACGGGTAATGATAACGTTATTACTACTGTAATGACCTTAATATTAGACGCTGCAGCTACGACATCTCGCATTTGTCGTCTTCGGACCGTTCTCATTGCCTGTAAAGAGTTTTTACACATACAATTCAGGCTGAGCCGTGCAGACAAATGAAAGTTTTTCAACGCAATTGCGCTCTGGCACAACACTTCTGCTGTGGAGCTCGTGTAGCTGCCATGAGTCGCTCATGCTGGTGAGAGGTGCGGGCGAATTACGAAATATTCAGGCTTTAACATGTGGAATGTTTCGTTAGAGATTACTTGTTAAATTCGCGTCAGTGGATTAATTTCAAATGAGCCTCGAGAACTTGCTTGAGTTTTCTAGCGCTGCTCGTAATTGTCGACTGCGACGCCACGAGCTCCTGTGTCATTTGGTAAGCGAGCGACAACGATGACCTTTGCAATGGGTCCGTAAAATGGGTTTGGTAATGTTCGAGCGCTGCGGTTTCATTTTTTTTCTTGACTGAGAAGAAGTCGGCTGCTTGAGAGCTTTGCAGCGTGGGCTCCTTCAATTCTGAATGAAATATGAATTTAGGAAACGGAAGCTCATATGTATTAGCGTGTGAAGCCTGTTTTCAACAGCAATATTCCAACTCTTGAATAACCTTGGAAGATTCCAATGTAATTTAAACGATTTTTCCTGTATATTTTTCACAGATGACATTCACTGTTGATGATATTTACTCTTTTTGCTAAATCATAACATATACTTGACGTTAGCTCTATGTGAGTAAAAAACTTAAAATTCATCATATTTTTAGAATAGATTAATGGAATTGTGACAAGGAAAGAAGACCAAGAAATTCTCCTCCTTCCCACTGCACCAACACACCCCGCAGCATGACGGAGGCCTCCTGGATGAAATGAAGCCTTCCGTTCTCTATTTCCCTCTGAATAAAAGAAAATTTCCTCTGATATCAGTTAGAGGGAATTGCGACTTTCTGACGCAGCCACGTCCGAATGGAAGCTCTTCCTGGCTGCTCATTATTTGGATGCGTCACGATTCAGCGCGGCACGTGCAGTATAATAAATTAAATATCTATAGAGACACGCTTACCTTCGCTAGGACAGAGAGAGACAAGTCGACGCATACAGTGTATCTTTTGAGGTGAAAAAGGTCACATCAAAGCTCGCAAGAAGGCTGTCATACCTCAGGAATCTTGAACTTCAATAAATGAAGAGAATATTTAATATACTTTATAGTGAAGCGAATATTCAATATGCTGTGAAGATCAAGCGAATATTTATTATAGTGTGAAGTGAATATTTTATGTTTTGTGAAGAGGAAGCGAATAAAGAATATACCGTGAAAGGAAGCTAATATTTAAGCAAATAAGGAATATGCTGTGATATGAATCAAATATTTAAGCAAATGAAGAATATACTTGAGGTGAAGCAAATATTTAAACAAAATGAGTATGCCTTGAAATTAAGCGAATAGTTCAGCAAATAAGGACCCTGTTGGGAAGTGCAGCACGTATTTAAGCGATTGAAGGATGAACTGCGGAGTGAAGGGAATATTCAATATACTGTAAAGATGAGCCGAATAAAGGATACACCGCAAGATGAAGCGAATGTTTAGTGTACTATGAAGTGAAGTAAATGTATAAGCAAATATTTAATATATTGTGAACCGAAGCTAATATTTAATATTCTATGAAGATGAAGCAAATGTCTAATGCACTGTGAAAATATACCAGTATCTCGCATACAGTGAATTGAAGGGAATCAAGAAAATATCGCAAAATGAAGCGAATAATCAATATACGGTGAAGAATTACTGCCATTACCTACCGTGGATAGCCCTATGACTTGAATACGAGTGCACGTTTGGGAAATTTTTGGCTCTTGAAAATAACAAACATAATTCCCAGATCTCCACTAATAACTGGGGGACTGAGAGATAAAAATGTTCAATAACTTTCTGGCGATTGAAGTTATGGGAATTTTCAATACATTCGATGTAGCAGGCGCAGTAGCTACATGATTGCTCTTAATACTTTCAAGTACAGTCTCAGGAATGGACGCTGTATTTCATCATTTTTAATTTACATGTGTACTTCAATTATCCAAAAAATGAAAATTTTTGATTTTCTGGGCATTTCATAACCGGTATTAGAACATTATTCTTAGTACATCAGGATTAGTATGTTATTATTAGTACATCAACATTAATTGCATAAGTAACATTTACGTGTAGTAGTTATTTAGCATCAGAGCATTAGTATTATTACTTGTACACTAGGATTAGTAGAATAGTGTTAGCACATTAATGTTAGTGTATTACTTTTAGCTCACTATTCTCAATACATATATCTGTATAAGTACAATTTTACTAGTTGAGTACATTTTAGTGCATTTCAAATATCACCGCCTTGAAACCGGCTTACCAATAGTTTGTGCTGGCTTGACTAACGACAATCAACATGGATTAGCAATGACTTAACGAGCAGAATTGAACAATAACTACCTAAAATTACCTTGCCCAACTGAACTCAATATGAATTAACACTAACTTGACAAATAGAACTGAAGATGAACTATAACTACCATGATAAAGAGTGCTAACACAATGAGCAATAGCGTTACCAAAGACAATCGACACGAACGAAGGTTATATGAATTAGCATTAACTCGACCGAGACCCTCCCTTCAGGAGCCACCGAGGCCCGTTAGGGCTGGTCCTCTGGCCTGGCCCTGGGGCACCGACGCAGCGGTCAATCTGCTAACTGCCTCCTCAGCTCCACCTGATGACGGCTCACTCCACCTGATGACGGCTCA
>VOMN01002519.1:0-11486 GCA_014899125.1 Orchestia grillus
ATCAGCTAGACTTTCATATTACTGGCAGGGCGATTGGTGTCTTCCTCAATTGTGTCTCATGCATGATAGTCCACTGAGTTTAGATCCGGCGAGATAGGAGATTGAAATGTTGAGACTAGTGAAGTATTAAAAAAATTTTGAACGGTATTTCTGACTTTTCCCAAAGGTGGTAGAGGAAGCCAAATCCTGCTGCTAGATAGATAGTGAACCATTGAAAAACATAGTCATCCGGGACTTGATTATAGTGCTTAATAACTCCACGTAGCCATGTGAATTGAGATTGAAACCCTATTGGTAAAAATACCGAGGCATCATATCACACTCATTTACGCCACTTCCGAAAATCGTCATACGTTGAGGAAATTTGGTCTGCATGATACGAGATGTATCCTTTGTTCTGAAAGCATGCCGTCTGTCATTCTAAATGCTGTGTTTTTAGTTGTAAAAAAAAGGATTGTCTTTGGTTCAACAGAATATTTCGCTTCACTCAAAAGTCTTTTACCCTGTCACACGTTTTTCTCGGGTTTTTTCTGTGAGCAGCTGACCTCTACGATGCTTGTATGAGTAGTGGCGGTCTTCATTGGGTGTTCAAAGTGTTCAAGAAGCACCTGATCAGAAATCGCGTTTCATTATTCCTATGACCGGTGCGGTCATCAGGATGGTTTTCTTCCAAGTTTCAGGAGTTTTCTACAGTCGTTCATTTAGCTGCCATCGCGCCTATGAATGAACTAAGAACAAGCTTCTGAATGACGCATAGCATGAGTAAATATGTCTCGCCAATCTGAAAAAATAAAGAATTGAATTACTCTCAAATTTATCCTGAACACCCTGACCTACAAGCACGTGAGTGATAATATGCTTCAACTCCCATATTTACTAATATAAATTCAATACTATCTTTGTTCTTAATAGGTAACATTATGCATTTCAAATCTAGTAGGAAAAATTTTAATCGACAAAATTAAAAAATAAGCAAGTTTAGTAACCTTTTCAAAAAACGGAATACTAAGTGACTTTAACATTACATTGAGAAACATCGAGTATATAAATGCTAATGCGTCTGTAGGGCTTGAAACCAATATTAATCATGTGTATTGATCATTAATTTTAGCAAAAACTGTGACCGAACACTCCCGTCGTGGGCAACCACAGTGCAGATCTGTTTAAAGGTTCACACAGCGTTGACCGTCTAGGTCGGCCCCTTAATACAGGGTGTGCACCACACACTCAGACTACTCTGAACTGCAGGTGGAGCAGGGCATGCTTGAGGTGTGCTACCGGCGACTGGTGCAGCAGCGAGGCACCATCTTCAGCCAGCGGCTGTGGTACGTGATGCTGGAGCAGTTCCTCATGAAGTATGTGTGGTCGGGCGCAGGGATGGTCATCGTGTCCATACCGCTGCTGACGGGCAAGGGCAAGTCCTACAGAGGTCAGTTGACGATGGCCAGTGTGCTGCTTCTGGTGTTGCTTGGGAGTATGTTGTGTTGCTTATGATGTGGCTTGGGAGTGTGTGTTGCTTGTGGTGTGGCTTGGGTGTGTGTGTTGCTTATGATGTGCCTTGGTTGTGTGTGTTGCTTATGATGTGGCTTGGGTGTGTGTGTGTTGCTTATAATGTGGCTTGGGAGTGTGTGTTGCTTGTGGTGTGGCTTGGGTGTGTGTGTTGCTTATAATGTAGCTTGGGAGTGTGTTGCTTATGATGTGCCTTGGGTGTGTGTGTTGCTTATGATGTGGCTTGGGTGTGTGTGTGTTTGTATATTGCTTATGATGTGGCCTGGGTGTGTGTGAGTGTGTGTATGTTGCTTATGGTGTGGCTTGGGTGTGTGCTTATGATGTGGCCTGGGTGTGTGTGTATGTTACTTATGATGTGGTCTGGGTGTGTGTTTGCGTACCAAGGGATGTGCGAGTGCCTATGATGTGCCAAGGGACATGTTTGTTGAGAAAGTGTGTGCTCAGAGGTAAATTTAAGATATGCACTCAGGAATTGAAAAGATTTGTTATACAGTTAACCTACAATATTCATT
This sequence comes from Orchestia grillus, assembly GCA_014899125.1. Taxonomy (NCBI): domain Eukaryota; kingdom Metazoa; phylum Arthropoda; class Malacostraca; order Amphipoda; family Talitridae; genus Orchestia; species Orchestia grillus. Next base: position 2,022 of record VOMN01002519.1, read on the forward strand.
TTTCCCGGGGAACATTTATGTCAGTATTCGCTAAAACTGATAGGGCATTGGTGTGAGACAGAAATAAAGTGTCGCTTTGAATCGAAAATATTATGTCAGTGACGGCTAGAAACAGTTTGTTTAAAGCGAAAGAACTCTAGTATTGACATAAACCATCCAATAAAAAGTATCACTTCTGCATGATGCATCATCCTTTCGTACTTGCGCGAATGTTAATCTTAACCGTGGTATTAGAATGATGATCATCCAGAAGTTATATATTCGTATTGTTCGTGACCAGTCCCGTCTACTACATCCAATGTCATACTTTCTTACTCGCCTTTTCTTTCTTCGATTTACGTGGAGTGCTTCATTACTTGCCACGTCGCTCATCCGACTCTTTCTTTCTTCTTTTACTTCCTGATTTTTCTTGTCAGATTTACCTATGATCTGACTCGAGTAGAGATGATTGCCTCAGACTTAGCAGAGACTTTCTGAGGTCGCCATGCCAGCGTAAGTCCTTTGAGTGAGATACTTACGTCTAGTCGTGTCAAATCTTGAAGTGTACGTGCTAGTGAGGTTGGTTAGCTCAGGTTGATTTCCCATACAGTTTCATATTTAGTTGAAAAATTCATGTTGGAATTTTCACTGATCCCTTTACCACATTTTAGGTATCTTATCAAATATTCATCGTGGAATTTTCACTGTTCTTTTTACCTCGTTTTAGGTATCGTATTAAGTATTGTGGAATTTTCACTGTTCATTTTACCACGTTTTAGGTATCGTATCAAATATTCATTATGGAATTATCACTGTTTTTTTTACCACGTTTTAGGTACCGTATCTAATATCCATGTTCGTGTTGCAGATGACAGTGGAGAGAAGGGAGTGTCGGAGCGCACCGAGTATTTCACAACGACGAAGCAGCTCCTCGTCAGCGGTGGTGATGCCATAGAGCGACTCATGACCTCGTACAAGGTACTGCTGCACCAGACCGCTCTGTGCTACCCTACTTTTGTTAGCTCGTGGCTGAGTCTAATTGGAGAGAGCAGAGTGCGCTTCTCGGAATTCAGTGTTTTTTTACTATCCGCTCCTTTGGGGCATTTATAATTCAAAAGGCTCTTAGAAGGTTTGTGTGTTGGATAATGAATGGACAATTCGAACTGTGGTAATTTCCCAATGACAGCTAATTTTATTTATGAAAGGAAACAATTCACAAGCGACTCTGACGCCGTTACCAAACTCCTGTAACTCTTTCAGGTTGATGAGCGTGTTTAAGTTCAATATTTCTATACAAAAAATTTACCGTTAATATATTGCATTTATCAATCTTCTAAGGAATCTAAGGAAAATGAATAAAGTACCATTACTAAACTAAAAATAAGTTTGTAGATGAAAAAATATCTATCGGGCTATTCTCTGATAAATTGGACTGGTCGCTGGGGGAAATAGCTTGGGGGATTTAACTGACCTCCGTGTCCCCCAGCTTGCTGCATTTACCCTCGTTCTAACGAGGTGATAGCCTCGATTTTATTGATATTTTGATCGCCACTCGACATTGACTGTCGTATTTATTTGTTTTTATTCCGTCAGCGTGGGATGGTTTGTTCTAAGGTACTGCTACTTCCGCGACTTGAGAATTGGGTTCTTTTCCTTAACGTATTTTGTAATAATCGTCTCCTGTGTTCAAAGTATGTGATAATGTGCAATTAATATGTGTTATATAAAACTTCATACATTTCGTTCCCATGCCGTAGTTGATACCATTTTTCCCGTCGATTTTATTTAAAAGTTACATTTGGTGATGCATGACAACCATTTGACAGCTTCACGTGCTATTTTTGATGAGCCCGGAAATAAATTTTAGCAGCAGAAGCTGTGAACAAAAAACATTAAGCCGAGATGCCATTTAGCTGAGCCTCAACATTGAAGATGTTGCGGCACTGCCAGAACTTTACGTTGACTTAGCTTCATGAGTTGCGAGTTGTGTTGGTAAGTGATGAACCCTTCAATATTCGTTACCCGTGTATTTTGTTCATAGCACCGGGAGCAATAGTTCTCCATAATGAGAAAGAGCTTTTGCCTTCACGCTTCAAATTGGCTGACCAATTTTGTTTGGTGCTGGACAGGAGATCGTTGAGCTCGCCGGCTTCACGTCCCGTGTGGGCAACATGCTGCAAGTGTTCGGAGACGTGCACAACTCCAAGTGAGGACTGCACTTCGCTTCTGCATATGCGCACCTTAATTTATTGAGACTTATTCGCACATATACATGTGTACTCAAACTTATTAAACTTTACTGGCACATTTATTATACTCATTAACTCACAAGTATTGTTTCATTGATATATATATTTATATGTATGCCCAACTTTTTTTAACAAGGCTTTTTTTTAACACAAACAAATGCTTGCTCATTTTTTTAACGTCATTGACGCATGTATGCGTATTAAATTACCCAACCTTATTGACAATATCATCATATTTACATAGCCTCACTAAGACATACGTTTTGATAGACTTATGAAGCGACAGAAGCACTGTATCACTCCACTTCAGTGCGTGTTGCCGCACGAGGAGTTGGTCGGTCGGTGTGCTTTTCGGTGTTAGTATCGTTGTGTGCAGAGCCAAAAGTCAAATCCCACGCACCTGTCACGCTGAAATAGCGTGGCGATGTGACTGACTTGAGATCGGTTTCTTTCAGCTTATTAGTCGATCTATCACTACTGGAACCCGACAAAGTCAATTGATCCTTACTAGAACCTTCCCGCTGCTATTTTTTATGGGCTTGAACGAACCCCCCACCTCTGGATCTTATAGCAGTTAATATCTTGATAAGAATTGCTTAGTTACAGGAATTTCATAGCATTTGTCTGATGACAAAGCGTTGAAGTATAATCAGCGAGGTTTGAAGTCGTAAGCTAACCGGATGTGCTTGTGGGAAATATTCTTGAAGTGAACGTCTTTCCCGTGTGAGTATTCTAAGAAATCATAATGTTTTTGCGGATCGTCTGCAGCACATGGGGTTCATAGCTACTTGATGTACTCGCTCTTTGACTACTGAAGTCAGTATACAAGTCAAAGAGCAAGTTTATTGAGTTTAATGGAGTTGAATAACCAAAGGAATAATAATAATAATAATAAAATAACGCAAATTTGATGCAAATGAAATGAAAGTGAAAAATATATTAGTAATGGGAAGTTGATGAGTGAGGAGATTTTATAGGACACTGCATTACAAAGTGTGGCAGTCCTGACTATGTCACCGTACGGAGCTCTGTGTCTCATGACGTTTGAGATATGCGTCGCATTAGCTGCGTGCTGCTCTCGTGTGTGTTATGGATATCAGTAATAACACATATTATTTTTTGTTGTGCCACCCGAGTTATTGGCAACTCCACGACAATTATACACGCATGTTTTATTTTCATGTAGAGTATGATGGGATGATCGTCTTCCTATGTTCATTAACCTTTCTTACAGTTTGCTGTAGTAGATTTTACTGCTTTGATGGCAGTTTTAGATGACAGGGCACTTCGTGTGCACCACTACAGATAGCCAGGACGATGTACTCCAAGCGCTAGATTTTGTTTGCGTCAGCCATGCCTGATTATCAGCGTTTGGTTGATCATAAGACGTCTCGGCACTTTTTGTGATCCAAGATTTCGTTCTACCGAATTTGAAAGTAAGGTTTTTCTTATCTGTGTCAATTGAGACTAACTGGACTCGTGTTTGAGCGTGGCAGTTTTACATTTGTTCCTGTACTTGCAGGTACGAGCGACCTGGTCTGCAGTCGCCCGCTGGCAGTGCTGAGAGGAGCACGCGGCACTCGCGCTCGGCACACCCCGGCCTCCTCTACAGCAGCACCGGCATGCCTCTCATCCGAGGTAACTATGACCGTATGGATGAATTTTTGCGGAAGCGGGTTTTTTCGTTTATTGAGGTAATTATGTTGGCTTTAATGAGTAAAACAGTGTACGTTTTGAAGCATTGAAGTTCTTTCAAGTCTTTCTTGGGTGTATAAAAAGTTTCAGATGTATTGCGTTTGTCGGTGTCGTGTGCATCCTTGTCCTAAAGGTGTTTCTTTTCCAGCGTAAACTATCGTATATTTTCTCTTCGAGGAATCAGAGAAATTTTGTGGAGGTTGAGAGGTAGTTCCAGCTTTCTCTTGGCGCTACCATCTGAAAGTACGAATATACCGCTACCAATGTACTTGCAGACACTGATATAAGTACCTGTAGCCTGCACACTGGTGCAGACATCATGTTCTCATGCCAAATTGTTGTTCTAAACTTGACCGAATACTGCCGCCAAAGGAGTGGCTCACACCTGGTGGTGCCCACATCACTTTTAAAATCATGTATGTCCTACTTCTACTGAAACTTAGCAACTGAAGGCATGTGGCAGTTACTTGTGAGTCGCATATCCTCGGCATGTGAAGGGAGCTTCGGCCTTGCCTGATTTTGATAATGTATCGCCCCCGCTAGACTTATGTATTGCCCCCGCTATACTGTTCTAGAAGATTCATCGGCACGATTTAAACGATGGCGACACCGGGCCTGACGTCACTTGTCAGGCTGCGCTATCAGAACCACTTGCCCGCTTACCGTCCGGGTAGTCATCTGTACTTGCTTGTATTCTTGCCTGTTTCTAGTACTCGTCACCATCTGCTTGAATAAACTTGTGAAAACTGCACTGCAGCCGAAGTACTAATTGCAGATCATTACTTCGGCTGTGTTGCTATTACCAAAGCTATGCTGTGTATTGGCGTATTACTTCGGTAGGGATTTGGCTACGTTGTACTCGTATCTAATGCCCTAATTTGCCATGCCCTCATGCGTCACTGCCGGATCCTGCGTATGGTTCTGAGTTCAAGAAAACCCTTGTAAGATTGTAACTTTTTTTCCTCCTTGAAGTTCGTCGCACTTCGATACCTCTGCTTTTCGCGCTAGAGGGATGAGGTCACGTGACTTCAGTCAGACAATCAGTTGCGTTATTTGGCTTTGATTTTCTTTATTGCTTTTTTTCTAATACCCTGCGTGTAGGGGATGTTAAAAACACTTCTATATTCGTATCCACACTAAAATACTGTAGGTGAGTCAAAAGCTAAACAAAACGCCTCGGAGTCGATATAATCATTTGTACGTTTCAGATTGATTGGCTTGAGGACAATGTTAGAAACATTGAAACGTTGCAATTTTAAATAAATTGACTTCAAGGTGTTTTGTTAAGCTTTTGACTCACGTAGAGTATTTTAGTTTGGCTTAGAATATAGGACTGCTTCTAATATTTTTATGCTTATTATCAATCAAATCAAATGCGCGGGCCATTTTCTCACACTTGGAGAAAGAGATAGAGGCTCATAGTTTATTTATTTCTTTCCCTGTGAGAGGCTTAGCAGTTCCACGCTAACAAAAACCATCAATTAACACGTACCCGTAGACCCCTATCCCTGTTGTGTGCTGCAGGGGTGGTGACGGAGAGCACGGACGGCAGCATCGTGCTGGAGAGCGTGCCTGTGGTGACGCCGGCGTGTGACGTGGTGGTGCCCTCCCTTACCCTCACCATCAGGCCTGGCATGCACCTCCTCATTGCTGGTCTGCCTCGCTGTTTTACCCATTTTTTGAATTGAATTCTGTGTTCCTACTTCTTACGCTCGAGGGAAATGTGTGTATTAGGTTATCGCCTCTCTGTTTTGCCCATTTTTTGAATTGAATTCTGTGCTTCTACTTCTTACACTTGAGGGAAATGTGTGTATTAGGTTATCGGTTTTGTATTCGTATTTTTTATTGGCGTTGTGTGACGACAAAGGAAATCGTGCGAGATTTGGAAGCGGTATTATTTGAAATAATGGGGATTTTGAAAATGCTATAAGTATGTATAATTCGGAAATGATATTGCTGCAAAAAACGTTTCGAGGAAAATGAAGATTGCGACAGAAATACACAATGAACATATTTACTGTTTTATCAAAACCATGTGATCAAGGACATAGACCGTCAGTAGTGTCGACATTTATCCCCAATTTCAACGTTTGAGTATTACAGGGACACTTTAGTTGGGGCACAATTTTAGATTGTCATTATTGTACTATTACATTTCCTCAGCTATATGTAGAACTATCAAGGCGCTGTGAACACCATGCTAGAGATGGATAATTTTGTGCGTCTGGCACAACATCAGGTGGCCGCACTTAATTATCAAAATTGATCATTGGCACTTTTAGGTACTCTAAGTTAGATGTAAACAGCACATTTAAGTTTCGTACAAATGTGGAAAACTGTTAGATGGTCAGGATTGAGAAGGGTTAATACATATCCATTAGTCACAGCGCCTTGAACATTTGGGGTCTGTGTGTATTCTTATTAAAGTTGCACTCAGTCTGGGCTTGGGCTAATTTTGTTCAATCATCTAAACGATGACGCGACAGAATCCTGATATTATTTTACAATTCCTCTTTTTCTTCCTGTTTTGTAAGGGTTATCGGGAGTCATTCCATTACCCTCCTGTCTTGTGTGTTTACTCACTTTAAAGTTATCTTACCACAAATTTTTGAATCAACTGATTTGTATAATCTATACACGAGAATTTTGTTTGTTTTAATATAGGTACAAAAATTTTCTCGAGTTCGGTTTTAGATAATTTGAAGAATTCACCATGTGTCTATATTAGTGCTGTTAATGAATCAACTTGTATTGTGCTTTATCTTTTACATATTTTATTTTTGGGGATCTTAACGAAATTCATTTTGTCCAAACTGTTGACCGTGGTCTAAAGCAAGCCTTGAGCTGGTCTCTAGATCTGAACTTTTGAATCATCTTTAAGTATGTTGAGGTTATGTTAAGGCTAAGCAGTTTATTCAAACAGTATCTTTGTAGATATTGCAGGTGTCAACCATAAATGTTGATAGTGTACTTAACCACTGAAAAACTTTAGCTTGTGGGGTAACCCTTGTTTTATTACTTCTTCATTCATGCTTACTGTGTTTCTGCTCGTGTACACCGAGTGAAAAGAAGCAGCTTGATGGCTCACGTTAGGTATGCGCTTCTACATGACGTCAGCATGACACATCAAACTTGCTGCAGGCCCCAACGGGTGCGGAAAAAGTTCGTTGTTCCGGATCATCAGCGGCTTGTGGCCGGTCTATGCCGGACTGCTGCAAAAGCCGGACGTGTCGTCCATGTTCTACATACCTCAGCGGTTAGTGAGGTTCTCAGCAGTTCCCAAGGGTCTCGTCTTACTTGTCCATCTACAGTGAAATGTATGGCTGTAACTGTTCTGTATTGAGGACACAAATGTATGGCTGTAACTGTTCTGTATTGAGTACACAAGTAAGTTTACTAAATCTTAACCATAACGAGACCGTTTTTTTTTTTTGACGTGTAGTTGAGACTGTGATGCGGGGATGGATAGAATGGAGCCTTATTATTATTATTGTGTGGAAGTGAATCAATGCAAGCAACCAGACGCTCCGCTTGCTACACGACCTGAGTTTTCGACGTTTGAAACCCGTGATGTGGGATTGTGTGTTGCACGATTTGCTCTTGGTTTTGGCGACCTAAATAACATAAGAAAAGTATACCTATCAGGGGTTTATTATTATAACATTCTCATGCATTAAATCTAACTTTGCCACATTCTTTGCTGCCATATTTATTATTTAAATACATCTCCAATTCAATAGCGCAAATTGTTATTATTGCACGTATTGACTTTTTTACTCTCGTGTCGTTTCACTGACGCTGCCATGTGCTGCCCCGACATGTTGCCCGTCGTTTCACTGACGTTGATATGTGCAGCCCGTACATGTCGGTGGGCTCGCTGAGGGACCAAGTGATCTACCCAGACAGCCTGGCCACCATGATGGAAAAAGGCCGCACGGACAAGGACCTCATGCACATCCTGGGCATTGTGAACCTGCAGCACATCGTCGGCAGGGAGGGGGGATGGAACGCCAGGCAGGACTGGAAGGATGTGCTGTCAGGAGGAGAGAAGCAGAGGATGGGCATGGCCAGGCTCTTTTACCATCAGTGAGGCTCTTGCTACTGTCGCTTTTTGTCGTGATTCTCACCCAAAGTGGATATAAATGAACTTAAAGGTGCCCAAAATGTGTGCACGTTGCAGTGTACGTGTAGTATAACAGCACTAGTAACACAACAGTACCAGTCACAACACCAGTAACACAACAGTACCAGTCACAACACCAGTAACACAGCAGTACTAGTCACAACACCAGTAACACAGCAGTACTAGTCACAACACCAGTAACACAACAGTACTAGTCACAACACCAGTAACACAGCAGTACTAGTCATATATCAATACCAGTAACAGATAACACCATTAACATAACAACACCAGTAATATAGCAATGGCATTAATGTAACAATAATGCAACGATACAAGGCACGTTGCCATGGTAGTAATATAATTCCAGTAACACCATTACCACAAGACCATTACCACAAGACCATTACCACAACACCCTCGAGGCCCACAAAAGTACCACAACAAGACGGTGTCCTTGTGCAGCCCGCAGTACGCGTTGCTGGACGAGTGCACGTCGGCGGTGAGCATAGACGTCGAGGGCCAGATGTACCAGGCAGTCAAGGACGCAGGCATCACGCTGCTCACCATCACCCACCGCCCCTCACTCTGGTCTGTCTCTCGCTCTCTCTTGGTTCAGTCTTACCTGTGTGTGTGTGTTGGTTCAGTCTTACCTGTGTGTGTGTTGGTTCAGTCTTACCTGCGTGGGTGTTGGTTCAGTCTTACCTGTGTGTGTTGGTTCAGTCTTACCTGTGTGTGTTGGTTCAGTCTTACCTGTGTGTGTGTTGGTTCAGTCTTACCTGTGTGTGTGTTGGTTCAGTCTTACCTGTGTGTGTGTTGGTTCAGTCTCACATGTAGGTGATAATGGTCCAATGACACCCTCTGTACAGAAGTGGCCTCATTGTGCTTTTCAGAAAAGAGAATTTATCGTAATTTATATTGAAGCATGCGTTTTATTAGTGTGTATCGGTATTTCAGTGTACACATGTTCAGTGTTGAAGGTAAATTCAGTCGACTTCTTCTGGGCTATAAATTTTATTTCCTAAGCTTTCGGGCTATTAAAAACATGACTCTTCTTCAGGGGTGACAAAGTGTACAGTCACTGGATCTAAGGACACCTCAGAATATCAGTCAGCATGTCCTGATTATGCTGTGTCTACATGGGTTTTGTTAGGTTCGTTTGTGTCTTACGATATGTGCATTACGTCTTTAAGCTCTCTAGGTGATAATAAATGAATTTAGTTTTATCACTGTTAGTACTATTATTGGTCCACTGGTATCTTTCTCTGGGCTCTTACGAGGTGACCGTCTAGCCTGGGAGCTCTATTCGTTGGCCGTGCTGATAGTTCTTGTAATTGTCATTTTCAAACGCCTATCATTGCGATTCAATAGAAATGCATATTATTCGTTCGAGACCTTGCTTTTGTATTATTCTTGTGT
>VOMN01002521.1:0-14993 GCA_014899125.1 Orchestia grillus
GAGGGAAGTGCCAAAGCCCTCTGCGCGAGCTGTGGTGCTGACGGACATGTTCATTAGTAGGTTGATTGGTTGTATAATAGTTTATTATTCAGTGATTAGCAATGCATTGTGTGTTCACGTATTCTGCCCAAGTCAGCGTCACAGGAGGTAAGGCTCTTCCAACGAAGAGCCTGACGACCATAGTCTCGTCACAATTTGAAAATTTTATTCTGATTACAATATGGGAATCGCAAGCGTAGCCGTATTCATAATAAGAAACATCGTTCAAAATCTTAAAAATTAGCCATTAGTTTGTGAAATGAGAGAAACATTCTTATTAAACCGCTTCCATAGACCAGTATACGAATATAAACATAAATTGAATAAATAAGGTTGCATTAAATGTCTGAAAGTATGCAAAAACTTCGCAATCAACTCGGATGATTCTAATAAAAGTATCGGTTGACGTAATTTTGACAATCACTATACACAACAAGTAAGATGATGGGAATTTCCAGGAGACAGGTTGAGACCGATTTTCACTCAACTGGATCCTAGTCAGTCATAATTATTTGGCAAAACTTAGAGCTATATGGGTCAAGTTTAATTATTGTTAAAGTTTCTTAGAATTAATTATGGGATTTGCAGTGGCAATAGCTCCAGTTTTTTGGAATAAAATTCCAAAGACTGCTTATCCTTGTGCCCGACTGAATTTTCCACTGTAAAAATTGGATAACTTCACCAACAAATTTATTAGGCTTGTAGATAAAAACACGTCTACTGTTGTCTTCAGATGAGGAGCTCACATCGACGCATATATGCTGATGAAACTTTACATTTTAATTACATAATATGCATAATTGTTTGTTTTAGCATTTTTTTATTGTTAAGAAACAACACTGTATACTAATGTGAGTACCGTAGAAAATTTGATTCGAGGAAATCTGACATCACATTAACTTTAAGTTGATTGCACCACTCAAATTTGAAAATCTTGGTCGAAGTTCCTACTCAGGCCGAAGCGAAAATTCTGGATCAAGAACTGGTCAGGGACGATTTTGTCATCATTTTCAAATACATAGAATAATCTGGAATACTTATTGCTTCAGCTAGCAGATAAATTGATCTACGCTGAAGCTCCACTAAGGGATTTTCGAATGCTACCAACGTGGATAAACATCCGGCCTCCCACTCAGGTAACATAATTAACGCTCGTGAAGTCCAGTTACAAATCAAGGGTAGTGTTTGCTTCTTACAGCAGTCTAAATCTTTGATACAGAGATTGAGGTGACCATTAGAAACGCAAGCTAACAGTTTGAGATGATCTCTAAAGGAACAATGAAACAAAACAAATGATACGAGGCCAAGATCTCAGACACCAAAACAAAATTACAAATGTTGCACAGTTTAATCAAAACTGACATCGTAGTTAGAGGGTACAAAGACTATCAGTAGTCAAACATGTCAGTGTGGAATGCGGAAAATTCCTGTCACGAAAAGTTCTTGTGCAAGTCAGAGTAAAAATTAGAGGTGAGTTTTCTTAAAAAGTTTCTAATTCAGTTTCGCAAATCAACATAAACACACCGTCCCATGTTATAACAACCGAAACGTGCTCTCAACAGCAACCTATTTACACGTGGTTCAAGTCTACTGAAGCGAAGTGAGTCATTCTGAACTCTTAAATATTAACCATGGAGTATATCTACTTCATAGATACGCTGAAATAACCGGAGACTTATTAATATGCATATACACGAGGTATACAAAAAAAAGTTGGGAGTGCTTATCTATGCACTCACACCATCTCCCCAGCGATCAGGATTCGACTTGCTCTGATACTAGTTATTAGCGGACGGGCCCAACCGTAAAAGGAGGGGCAAATGATATTAAATTTTTAACATGTCCTCTTATTTAGGGCAACTCTGGCATGAAACAATGTTATTTTTCGTATCACAGATAGGCCCTGCCTTAGCTGACAGTCTTGCTGTTAGTTTAGGAATACGGACGCGGGAATTTTATTCTATTTAAATCCTTAGGAGCGTGATACAAAGATGGACAGGCGAACAGACTGACGGATGGATAGAAGGACCAATCCACCAAGCAAGTAACACTGGGCTATTATTACATAGTGCGATGCTAGTATTTAAGCGTACTGCAATTCAAAAGTTGTGATTTCATTGTCCACAAAGAAAAACTTACATTAGCCTCATCCCGGTTCAGCTTAAACCTCGGTACTCTCACAGTTGTTTAACCCATTGCATTCCAGTGATGCCTTATGAAATTACTTATAAATTAGAAATTTTTGTAATTTTCTGTCAATATTTATACATAGCTAACTATTTTCCTATATCTACTCGGTATATTTTGATAGAAAAAATGAAAGTGTTAGGGTCATGTAGAGTTTTTCATTTATACACGTAGAATAAGTAGTTTTGGATATGAGAATTGTGGATTACCTTTTGTGATACACCAGGGTCATTGCAACTGTACCATCCCACTGATCTCATATAGGATCCCCCAATATCTCGCATATTTCTATGTATAATATTATTTTGATCATGCCAGCGTATTTCTATGGTTGTTTCATGCTAGAAATTAAAGTTGTAGGAAAAAATGTTCACAAAGAATTATGGGCGGTAATGGGTTAACTGGGAAAAATTGAACGGCAGTTCAAAATTTGAATGCATACTGGAGAGTACAAATTTCAACGAACGTTACGAGCAAGTTTAGTAGATGTATTTTCTTTCCACGCAAACCGCTAGGATATGTAAGTGCAGTTTTTTTCGCTTTTAATCTTTTTTAAGGAGCCTTTTTCCATTAAAAATGCAAGAGTGTTTCTTCCGAGTACTTAAATATATTTGGGCATCAATGAATTGGAGGTGGAATGAGATTTGTGAGCGTCTCGAGTTTTGCAAACGGCTGTGCCACCCAAATCGACAGTTATTTCAAGAACTTAATAGCATCGGAAAACGAATTCCTGTAGAGAATCGTGCACGGCGTGGAAATCCCATTATGTTATTTGTACGCTTAAAAAACTGTCGTAACAGTTTAACGGACTAAAAACCTATATATCCTCTTTCATAACAGGTAAAGTTAAACTTTATTGATCAGAAAGAACTTACGGTCCAGTTTCATGAGAGTGCAGCTAGTTTTTGGTACAAAGCTTAAGGGAGTCTTATCGCGTAAATAATTTGGTCGTTAAGGGTTCAATACTGAGCCAAGGATAAGGGAGGAAGTGGCAGGGGGTTACTAACGATCGCAGACAGCGTTCAACTTTAAAACATTTGAATCATTTTGAAACATTTATTTACCACAAGTAATTTACATCAGATGCAGTTTTAACAATCAAATGAGGAATGGCGAAGAACCAAAATCAGGATATACACCACATGTGAGCCCGAATAAGCTATAAGGCTTTTAGGGCAACCTGTATAGAAATGAAGGCCTTCAATTCACAGCACACAATGATTAAGAAAAGAAAAAAACTTGAAGTTACACTCACGTATGTAAGTTACAATAACTGAATGAGTTGGTAAAATTAGATATTAGGGTGAGAGCATTGTATGAATTTAGCAATTTAGGTAGGAGACTACATACATACACATATTTGAGCACATATCCACATACTTCGACGTTGACGAACGTATGTATTTTCCTATGATACAAGAGAAGTATCTTAATGTTACAAAAATGGAATGAGATAGTAATCGAGCAAAGGACTACATACTTACAACAAATTTGAACACATATCCGAGTAGGTCTATGTACAAAGATTTACGCATATTCTTTAATACATCGGGAGAAGGTAAGCCTCAAGATTGGTATTAAATGATCTAAATGAGGTATTTTGATGTACATTTAGAGGAATGGAATTCCAAAATTTAGTGCCTGCACAGAGAATGCAATGATGAGATTTGGTGCGTTAGTAATAAGGAAGTCCAGTATTACAATTCCGCGGCATCAGTATTACAATTTATTACAATTCCTAGTGACATGATTTTGGGGACAGAATTGGGCAGAAATTTTTTCATGGAGATTTGGATCACCGCTTGTTCTAATGGTTCGAACATGAAATTTCCCAGGGAAAATTGATAAAGGTTGGGCAATTTCAGAATTCCCATGCTTTTAACTTTGTTTCCCCAAAAAATATCTTTTAACTGGCTGCCACCACTACTCATATATTTTTAACGTGCATGTTTAGTTATGCCAATTTATTTTCCCATTACCCACCAAAATGCTGGTTTCCTTTGAAGTTTTTTCTTCAGAAACGCTGAGACTTTTTGTATTTATTTTGCTCCAGGGCAATCCTTTCCCGATCATCCCCTTCCAAGAAAAGGCGTCGGACTGGTGGCTGCAAGGGGATAGCCATGTCTGCAAAATGAGGTTTTTGGTGAGGCAGATCAAAAACCAAATAAGAAAAAAATTTTAAATCGCATCCAGCCGTACATCCCATCAAATTTGGAGCAAATCGAAGTCTACATTTTAAGAACAGTTACTGCTGCAGCTCCTCGCTTTTTGCGCGCATCTCGTAATCAGTGTACAAGTAGTTTTATGACAGTAGCCAAATGTCGTTGGGAAAATACTGTAGGAGTTGCAGGCCTTAACCACGTAATTAAAAACAAGTCTTAAATACCGAAGAATTCGAATAGTTTATTTTTTTACAAAAACAAATTTCCTAAATTTTGGCTCATTGAAGCATAGCATTACTATGTTCGTTATATCACATGCAAAATTGAGTCAAGGATCATTTGAGGAAAGAGCTACATATATGTGAAATCTAACCACAAATGTTAAAAGACTCATCATTGACACTACGACGCGTTTTGATGAGAGTAAAAACGTTCGAGTTTAAACAATATAACCACATGGGCCTGAGCAAGGTAAAAATGCTGCATTTAAACAGAAAGAAAAAACGAACAACTACGGCAAGACTTAACAAAATTTCACAAATGAATTTTAATCTAAACTTCAGTACAGATTTACTTGCGTACAGACAACCTAGTTTCAAGTTAGCAAAAATTTAAGAGTCAATTCTTTCTTACCAAACAACAGATTCATATTACGTATATATGTAAATAATTATTTATTGGGAGAACATAATCAGTTAAATATCCTTCTGTGATATGTATAATTGCTGTGCTCACTTCTGTCAACAATGAAATAGCCCAACTGAACAAAAATTTGGTTAGGAAAATGTACGTCTTTATTTCTTTGTTTATATTTGTTGAAAACTTATCAAAATAATTGCCAGATTTTCGAAACAACGGCTTTTTCTTCACACGCTTTATTATATATTTTAATTTATATCCTCAAAACTGATAAATTGAAAGACTTTTCACATGCATGGCCTATTTTTGTAATAAATATATTTATGAATTATTGTCACCTTAAAAAATTATGCAATTGCTATTCGAAGACATGTCGTTTTCGATCCATCACACACTCGAATCGCTTATAATATCTTTTTTATTTCAGAGACCAAATTTAAATATGGATATTAACTCAAAAATTGAAAAAAAAAACTGTCGTAGTTGCTTCAACTGCAAATTCATAGTTTTAAGAGTTGTGAGTAGTGAAGATAAATTTCATCCCACATTGCATTTTTCCGCATGGTCTTAGGGATAATGCTGCTGAATTCATTGATGTTCCACGAGCGGTGGTCAAGGCCTGGAAAGATAAGTATCAAAAGAGAAGGTCATTCGTCTTTCAGCAGGACTCCGCACCTTACAAAGCCATAGTAACCCAAAATTGTCTATCGGAAAATTCTTACGGTCATGTGACTCCCAATTTGTCGTGGTCTCCGAACGTTCGCCATATCTAGATCCCATGGACCATTAAGTGTGGAACGTTGTTGAAAGGGGGACTTATCAACATCCTCGTAGTAGAATAGCTTCACTGAAGTCCGCCACTGTCCAGGTGATATCGGAAATGAATGAGGACCACTTAAATTCAGATTGCCAACAGTTTCGAACCTGCCTAGAAAGTCATTGAAACCAAAATTGACTTTATAAAATTTTTTGATGAATGAGTGTCGTAAAGGACCTTTGTAAAAATTTGATTTGAAATATCGATTAGGCGCTAAAATGTTATTAGTGTTTTAGCATTATAAAAATGTCGTCAAATAGGCTTCGCACCCTGTAGAAGAAAACTGAACAAAAAGAGGAAGTGCCTGTCAGCACCATTCACACGTCAAACATAACCACACACGGAGACAATTTTCAACGACATTTTTTGCAAATAAGTTTCTTTGGTATTGTCAGTACGTTAAGATTCCTAATCAGTATATCATTCGGGAAAAATTTCCCAAAATTGAGACTGGATCGTACGAGAGTCAAGGTGGAATAGGGATTTAACAACTTACCAGGTGAGCGGTGTTGCAGATCATACAAATAATACCAGGAAAGCATAAATCTCAACTAACAAGTGTAGCACGCTTGAATGAAACCATTGGTTAGATCAATCTCTGCACTTATTAGAAAGGTAAACTAAATATACAAGTGATGCTTCTCTCGGCTGCGCATCTTAATTCATTGAATTTTTTTCCTTTTTCCTTTTTCGTTCCTCCGACTTATGCAGTGAACTGTATCTCTTCAAATCTAAATGCCACCGACTAGTGACTGACGCGACGCTAAAAACTTACCTTGGTGGAACAAATAATTTAATTTACATTGAAAAGACACCACGCACATTTTCTCAGCATCTCACCAGCGATGTGAAACAATTTGTAACTGAGGTTTTTCCGTTTTCATCCGTACTGGTTTGCGACATCAGTGCAGTAAAACTCATTCTATTATTGATGAAAAGAAAGCCAGAGTCCCGCACATCCGAAACACCTTCTATCCGGAGTTTCTTCATACCAGTGCGCCCCGTGTCCAGACAAGATTTTAATCCAAACTTTTGAACTATGTAGAAGGATGATTTACCGATTTAAATTTTCTGCCTTTCAGAAGATTTACTTTAAATGATTACTGATGCTTCTTAGGGTTGGTAGAAAAGGTATTGGAATTGATAGAAACGCAAAACCTTCAGATATTTTAGAAGGTTTCCATTTTAAACTGAATTAGTGATGGTAAGTAGGGGATTATCTACAGTGCAATATTGAAAATAAGTGGTAGACTACATTTTATTCCATTTACCGTAATCAACGATATTGTTCCTCCCATCCGGACTTCGTAACCAGCTCATTCAATGTGGACTCCCAATTGAGACCGGAAAGTTCTACCGTATCCGAACACCATCGTAAGTATATTTTAATAAACCTGTAAAGACCTAAACAGCAATACAATTATCCAGTACAGAGTATGCCATGTTCTTACCAGTTAGGTATAAAAATGGGCGATTTTATAGGCACTAAAGAATATTTTTTACCTGAATCAGTTTATGGAATAAAATATACTATTTAGGATAAATACTAGAATGTGGAAAATTAATTCCCATGAGCGCGCCTGAATCATAAATGCTTTTGTGTCGTTCTAGCTAGTAGTTACGAGAGACTGAATTTTTCTTCTGTTCCGATTCACTCTTTGTACAATGTCTGTACAAAATCATCCAGGCTTGAGCCGCGAAGAAAAGTTCTATACATGAGTGGATGGGACACTTAATCCCTTCAAAGCATTCCTCTTGTGGTTGAACACACACACTTCGTCCAGCGGTTCTTCTGTCGCTGGAAACAGTTCTGGAGAGTTTCTTGGTGCGCAGTTCTTCCATCGTGTTGTCAATCATCTCCTCGTGAGTCTTAAAAATGAGACCCTTTAAGCGTTGTGTTCATCTTTTGGAACAACCAGAAATCACACGGGGTCATATCAGATATGGATGCTGTGTGGGGAACTTGTGGCTAGCGAGCACATTCAGGAAAGTATGAACTAGTCGCAATGAATGAACCGGCGCATTGTTGTGATGCATGTTCCAGTTGAGCATGGGCCCTCGATCATGTTCCAAACGAACTGCACTACGAATATGGCGGAGGACTTTTCAGTAGTACTCCTTCTTAATGGTCTGCCGTTCTGTGCTTACTCATGATGCACTATGCCCCGGTAGTTGAAATGAGCACTCAGTATCCTCTTCACTTTCTCCTGAACCTGTTGTGCTTTTTTGGCCTTGAGGAATAGAGCCCCCACTGTATCAAGACCGAAAACCTACTGAATATTGCAAATGGTCTAGGTTCTGGTACCGCTAAAATTCTGGCACAACGGGATGCAGTGCCACTGCTGTAGGCGTTCAGTTATCTTAAAAAAAATGTAATGGCGACCAGCACTTGTTACGCGAATTCAGCTTCTGGCAGCTACTGACGAGACTAGCGGTGCTGCGGGGACACAAATATTCACGCACGCACAGGAAGGTCCTTTCTGCGAATAAGCGCGGTTGCCATACCTACATCATCCTTCGTTTGTGTGAGAAAGGTATGGGTGTTTTGCGTACAAATCTTGTATATCAACACGAAATCTTTAGTAGGCAAGATTATAACTCTCTGTTTTGATGGAAATGCTTCAAACACAGCTCGCAAGCGTTTTTGGAGAATCCGAAACCACACCTTGGGGAATTTTTTCAAATAATCGAGTGATGCATGGGGACTTTCTTTTACCGTATTTTCTGAGATTGATCTCATAAAGTAGTCGAACGGATTCAATCAGGATTGATGTCCATGGCACTGGGGGCTGATTCTCACTCATAACGCCAGAGCTCGAGGGAAGAAACCCTTCCAGTAGCCCTTATGGCAGCCTAGATCATGAGATTAGCGATATTGACGTCAATTAACTAGTCTTCTTCCAACTGCACTGTTTTCATCTCATGCTTGGGATTAACTGCCTGCTGCACGCCGACTATTTTCTCATTAATGAACACCAAATTGGGCCGCGGGGCATTTTTCACTTAGAGCATCTCAATCTTACTCGCGCATCTCATGAATGGCTGTGAATTCACTTTTGAGCCCAGGGCGCACTGAAGTTACATTTCCCACCGCATACCTTTTGCAGATCTACAGAAGCTAATTTACCCCAATTCTTTGTCCCTCATCTGAAGCCCCCAATAAAAAGTTTAGGCAGCAGACGAATAACAACATTCTTAAACTCATGCTAAAATTGGCTGTTCGAAAAAAACGACTTATACGTTCTTTCCATTAGGGCCCGAAGTTTATACTAGTTAAGTTTTCATGTCAAAGCATTTAGCTACACCTCACATCGCCGAATGAACGGGTCAAGTCTAATCCTGAATTTAGCTCATATGTTAGATCCTTCGAACTTGACCCCCCCCACTGCATTTCCCCATGTTCACCAATGCGCACGAAAAATACAGACTAAGCAAATAATTCATCTGCCTCTGTTCTATACGAATTTATCATTAATTTAAAGCAATTGACAAATTTTTGCTGTTAATTCGTACACCTTCATTGGACAGTTTACTTAGTTGTCTCGGTTGGTCGAAGTAGCACGTGCAGATAATGATTAAACATAAATCCTAAATGAACCATAAACTGTAAAAATATCGTTTCAATCGCGTTTTATTAGTTCCTCTGACATCAGTCTTTCCATTAATTTAAGACTTATCGCGTTTTATTTGGAGCACAAGCACTAAAAATGTCATCACTGATACATGACAGAGGGAAAGGGGATAACAAATTTTATAATTTCTCCCCGTTTGGCAGAAGTAAACATTTTTTTGTGCAATCTAAGGTTAGACAATCACCTTCTGTAATAACTACTTTGTTTCTACCTTCGTTATGTTTACGTAGGTTCCAAATAGAAATGTCAATAATTAATGATTATAAATCAACGTAAGAGTTAATAGAAACAAGCATCGAGCCCAAGAAACCACTAATGCAGCCCACTAAAAATGAGACGCGCTTCTAAAGAAACATCTAACACCTCTAACAAGAAACCTCTAATTCGCTGCCCGCTTCTCTCTAGCTAGTTCAAGTAACTGATGGCAGTAGAGCCCACGCAGGCGAGCAATGCTCTCAAATCGTCAGCACAAATGTCACTCACAAGAACTCCCATGTCACTCACAAGAGCATGTCCCTTGCGAGCAAACCAACCAGGCTCGACGCCTGAGATGCAACACGCCTAATGTGCGCCTCAAATTTTAACTTGCTGTCAAACAGAGCACCCAAGATTTTCAAGGAAGATGATTCCACGAGCAAAAAGACACTAAAGACAAGAGATTTGAGCTTGAAAAACTACGTTTTTGGCCTTCTCACGATAAAATATTCAGTTTGGAGGGGTTCAGTTTCATAACCGATTTTTCACACCAAAAGCCAATGCGAAGCAGGTCTCTATTTTAAGAGATTCTCTGACAGACGCAAGAAGACCAAGATGACGGATCAGAGCCACCAGCGTGGGGTCATCAGCGTTTTTAAACAAGGTGTTATCAAGGCAAACGCTCCACTCTCGGAAATGGGAGTCTCTCGGACAGCTTTTGGAGAGTTTTGAAAAGCACATATAGTGACAGATGAGTTAACTACGACTCAAAGGACCAAAGATATTACATAGATGCACAATTTTATCATTATTTTAGAGTACATTTTGTTTGAAACGATAGCACATGCGTAGTCACTGCACGTTCTCACAATACGTCTTTATTGAATTCATTTCAGTACGTCTGCAATTATTTCGTCATGCAAAGCAAATATTACCAGCATTCCATTTGCTACCCTTAATAAGACTATCGATCACCGAGTTGTACGAGGTTCTAAATTATACTTCTTTAAAGTTTTGATGAACTATTCTACGATTAGAGAAGTAAACTCTAGATAAGCTTGCTACATGCATGAGGCTGAAGCTCCTACACGTCAATGGAACTATAAGATATTTAAAGAGCTTTTCAAAATTTGGGGAATCTAATGAAAAAGAGGACAAAGCGCAATGCATATATTCTTTGTAAATTCGTATTGTTTTTCAACCCTATATGGTGAATGATACACACTCACTAAATCAATTTTTTGTCAATAAAGTTCTGAAAAAAAGTCCTTATTAGCTTCTTTGTTAAAATAATACTTTTGTTAGCATCCAGCTAATAGCACAAATTTTCTGTGAAGCAGTTATGAAAGTGTGGTATTTTGAAACCGCTGACATAAATTCATTTGGAATTTTTTTCATGAAACTGAAGTTACTCATTTCCAGGCCTCATTTTTGCATCACGAAGTCTCTTTGGACCTGATATTCTGCAATGATTCTTTATTTCACACAAAATTGCCGAGTACAGTTGTAGTTACAGGGGCTATCGTAAAACATGCACAACCAAGACGTATTTTCTCCCTCAATGAACAATATTTTCGAGCGACGAGCCCTCTGGAGAACAAAAGCGCTCTCCCGCATTGCATGCAAAGCTGCCTGTCTTTATCTCGCGCTGCCGCTTCTAGCAGATAAAAATTCAAGGCATGAGGTGCAGGCTATAAATGTAAAACAGATTATCAGTTTTCCTTTATGTTTCATGATATGGGATCTTGGAAATTGCATTATATTCGGGATTAATTCGAAATTTCATATCTCGTATCACGCCAAGAAATTAATGTAAGACCTTTTACTTGAACTGAATGTGAAATTTAATTTAGGAAGAAATCAATCCTTCGTGCAGGCAATATACAGTACACTTTAGTGAAGAGTAATGAAAGTGCGATTTTGTTAAAGCGCCTCAGTTAACAGCCAGTGTCAACACTGGTTGACTGACGATGTCGTGTTTGTGTGTTTTTACGGTCATCTTCATTACATTTTCAGCAACTCCGTTATTGTTGAGCTACAAAACTGGGAAGAAGGGAAAAATTATCTAGCATAATTTCTCATTCGTAACCAAGATTCATTAAATATATTGAAATATCAATGTACATTTATCTGAAAATTTGAAATGACAATTTTCTGAAAATTTGATCGAAAAGTTATCAGACATCGGAAATTAAATTTAGCACGAAGTTTGCTTAATTCAGGATGGTGTTATAACATTAATCATACTTCAGTAGAGCCATTGGCATAGGTTGCCAGATGGCTTAAATGCAGTAGCCCACAACCCATTGTACGTTAAGGAGTAGTACAAACGTCGTGCAATTGATTTAAGTAAAATGTGTCTTTTCTTAAAGAAATTATACTCAGTAATATGTAACAGAACTATCACTTCCTAAGGTGACCTAGATTACGAAGTCCTTTGGGTTGGCATCCTAGTTTGATCGCCTGATTACAAAGGTAAAGCATCTGACTGCGTATTTACATAAGTAAAGAATTTGATCGAGTGCTTACATATGTAAAGCATTTCATAGCGTGTTTATATAAGTAAAGCATTTGATCCCGTGTTTGTAAGAGTAAATCATTTGATCACTTGGTTACATAAGAAAAGCCTTTGATCGCGTGTTTACGTATGTAAAGCAATTGATCGCGTGATTGCATAAGTAAAGCACGTGATGAGCTCTATTCACCACCCCTTACTCTGATGTCACTTGTGAGCTGGAGTACCAGCGTGAGTGCGCTCCGAACCTTTTCGTTCAAAAAAGAAAAATTTTCTCTAAGCATTCTAACCTCTACCTAATTGCTCGCCTCCGGTCACTTCCTCGGTGAAAATTAAAGAGCCCTGGATGTAACAGAACAAAAGCGATTTGCAACATAACTAGATAGTTTCTGTAAAGAAAAATGAGCTCACTGTATTTTGAGAAGATCTCTATCAAAACGTGTTAGTAACTTATTCATATTAGTAAAGCGGTCCGGAATGGCGTTTACAACGAAGATTTTCTTCTCATTCACAAGAGCCTCTGCGTTTCGCACTTGAACTTCGTCACCCCATGTCGTTTGCCTTGTCTATCAAGGTCTTCTCTAAAATCAAGAAAATGAACTGCAAATTATTTTTTCCCCAGTTCGCCTTACATCCCGTTGCTGATTCTAATTCCTGAGTGATATTGAAATAGGAAATTTCCTACCAGTTTTCGTCATGTATCGTGGCTTATTTATTTTCACTTTCTGTTATATCTTCAAAGTCGTGTTTATTATAAATTGATGTACAGTACTGCATCTGAGCATAGCTTTACCACTTGCGGTAGTAAATTCTTTGACCAATCCCAAAATCGAGACTTACTTCTTACTGTCATTTTAAAAATTTCATCAAAATTCAAGACAATTAATTCTGCTGTTATGCAATAATTACTGTATTAAACTTAAAGAATGGGGTCGAGATACTTGTGGCATATGAGGAGCAAAAATTTTAACTTCTATTTTTAACTTGATAATCTGGATATTGTCTTACGAAATCTACCATAGCCAAAATGACTAGAAAATTTTAGTCGATGATAAGTTTCCAATCTCCTTTGCGTTATTTTTACGTACATTACATTAAACATGTTATTACTTGGTTATAAGTTGACAGACGATGTTAATGTTGATATCTAGTTGCATCTTTCTTCCAGGTTCTCACCGTGCATGATGAACTACGCATTGGCATCATGTGCGAAATGTGCATCAATGCTGTACTAGAAATCTGAATACAGTGTGGGACCACTGAGTCCAATGCATTGTACCGTACCAGATACTCATTTCAAATCTCTGTATTGGAAGCGAGCACGCGCGACTAGATCCTAAGTTAAATATATTTTTCATAAGTTGTTTTTCTAAAACTGTTTAGCAAACTAACGAAAAAATTAAAGCTAATAAAAACGGAAAATAGCATGATGGATCACTTCAAGATTTGCTGACATTAGTAAATGAGAAACAAAAACGTGAATCTAATGTGAATTCTGCACCTGGAATTGGTTACTAAGCTTAATTTTTCATGCATCTTGCGGCGGACTTCACTTGACTTCCGTGGTCGAATATGCTGCTAGTTTGTTCGTCGAATAATTTGCTAACGGTAATAGGATTTGCTAACGGCAGTAGACCATTACGCAAATATAACTCGTAAAATTCGTTCGGATTCGTTCCCCTTAGAAGTGAAGGAATGTGTTTGAGGGAATGTATGAAGATAACAAATATGAGTTCCAGTGCTGTACTTGTGTAGCCGCTGCTGAAATAGCTGTGGGGATTTTTGCTACCTGTATTTGTGCTATATATTAGTAATGTTGAATACCGTGCGCCTGTCAATTTCTGATGCAAAAAGAACTATCAGAATAGAATCGAATAAAATTAAATGGGACTCTAAGAGATTATTATCCATCCGTCTTTAGATTATCTAAAGAGATAGAGTTCACGAGGAAACCTCACCCCGGCCGTAGGTTCAAACACCCGGCTGGACCCGTAGAAGCCTTCAGCGCGTACGATCCAGTTGCTGGGTCCAGCACTGGTGATCTGTCGCGCGGATAGGAAGTTTCATCGGTGAGGCAACGGTTGTGCGATTATGGCGTATGATACAAAAATTATGTTATCCGTATTATTGTTGTTTAATAATTTTAGGCAATTGACTTCCATATTTATGTATATTTCCTCCTATGGTATCTTCTTTCCACATTCAACTCGCTCTTCAATAAACTTGCCCATTCTCCATCCGCTTGAGCTTAAACCACGAAGACAGCCTTACAGTGACAGCAGGTACAAATCAGATGGCCCATTTTTGTGTTTCTTCCTAAGTCTCATGTCGTTAGACGCCAATCCCGTACAGGCCAAGGCTGAAAGTAAAAAATATTGGTAAAAATAGGCAAAGACCTGATAGCCATATTCATTTGAGTTCAATAACCACCATCAGTACTACTGCTACTCACTGGAGCTCTGTAGGGAGAGGGAAAAAGATATACATAATCGTAACAGTCATGGTCGTCAATCTTCACGAAAAGACATTAGAACGTTTGTCTGCACATACTTGTAAATGGCCCCTTATTTTGCAATCTTAAAACTGTTATACACTATTTACTGCTCTTATTTATCATATTGACGCTGCTCCTGAAGAACGCCCGCATATATACACAACAGTGATTGGAAACATGAGTTACGGTACTAAATATTGATCTTAATCGCTTGTTTTGTTCTGCTATAGTATTTAAATAAATAATTCATTTTGCTCCTTGATATTGAACGCCAGTGATAATAAAGTTTAGGGGACCGTCCCATGATTTTTCG
>VOMN01002524.1:0-18462 GCA_014899125.1 Orchestia grillus
TTGGTGTTGCGTTTGGTGTTGCGTTTGGTGTTGCGTTTGGTGTTGTGTTTGGTGTTGTGTTTGGTGTTGTGTTTGGTGTTGTGTTTGCCCTTTAACGCTCGTATTTAGTTTTTCGAATTCAAAGGTTCGAGCAGCTCTTGGAATTTTTACGCAGTGCTATCATATGCTCAATATAGTGCACCAAGTTCATACTCGCGCAAAAGGGAAACTCTCTGCGCCCTCACTGCTGTTGCAGCACGACTGAATCTTGTCTGATTCCTTCTGCTGATGCTGAGTTATTGAAAATTATCTTCATAAATTAATCAGACCTTTTAAAATGTTTGGTCACCAATCTGCTTCAATCACAGAGCTATCATGTACGGGTGGACGTGAGTTCATCTTATTAATTTCAAGAACCAATTTGCCATAAAGACCTTTTACAGTTTAAAGAACAGTATTCTTACAAAATATTCGGCATATGCAGCAGCTTGTTTAATATTTTTAGCTTCATAATTTCATGTAATTTTGATTGAAAATCGAGTTTGTGCAACAATCAAATAGGAAAAATTCGCACTTCACAAAAGTTATAATCGAAATTATCCGACAATTTGGCCGTCGCTATGAATAGGCCTTCGGGACCTCGATCTTTTCTGCCCTCTTTGTTTTTTTCAGTTTTCACATTTTCTTCGCCATCTCTTTTTTGTCTCTTTTTCCTGTTCTTTGTTAACTTGCTGTTTCTATGCGCAATGGATACTGTGTAGGAACACACCTTGCGCATGGATTCCCCGATTCTAGAAGTCTACGCTAAATGATCCCATCTTTTTCGGCGCCCGCTAGTCCGAGTCAATGAAGCGCTGTTATCTAGTACATTATTACTTCTAAGTGGACGGGTGCTCAGTAGTACCTCGAGATCGCCTACTCTGGAAGTCCATCCAGGGGAGTAATGATTCCCAAGTTTTTGTGGTGTATTGAGAGTTTGAACCAAACGTAAGACTAGCGATGCGAAGCTATTCGATTTAGGAACAAACGCCGCCTAGAGAATGAAGGTTCCACATATGTACGTATGTCGTACTTATTCTGTGCATGATTCGATTAACATGAACAATTTTAGTTCCAGATGTAAAAAAAGGTACTCTTGACTCACGAGCGCACTTGAGCGGTGCGAAGTGCACACGGCTTTAGATTTTTTCCGTGGATGACGTTCGGGTGCCTGTGTACGGGCCGCACTGATGTGCCGCCCATAGGAATGTTTAATTTTATCTTCCTTTCTCTCGAGCTCAAAACTACACGAATTGAAAAGCGGAGAGATTGAGTAGGCTCTTAAAATACCACAGTGCGGGCCACATAGTCAAGAGGCGCTCATATCTACTCGTATAATGTCAATTTTAGAATTATTTCAAGTACTCAGTGACTTCGAGTTTCTCCTTTATTAAGAGTACGCCCTCTATGCTAGTATGAAATTTTCATCATATAATTGTAGCTATAAAAAAAGATTTGATTTTAGAAAATTACGTGCAGGGTCGACCTTTAGCTTGCATCCTTCTCTCTATTTACGTTAACCACTCAACGAATTACTCGGAGAATTCGCACTTAAATTCACTGAAATGACAAACTACCCCGAGTAGGCCGGCGGTGCATTCACACGGTCTGTGTAACATACGGTGACCGTGTGAATGCAATGACCACGGCCACGAGATATCTCGGGATACTTCGTTAAAGGTTAAATTCAGTGAATCAGCAGACACACAAATTATTTCAAGCCTATGTGCATTGGGTCTCGATGTATATTGCTTGGTTACCTATCTATTGATGCACAGCTACTTAGCTGCTCTACAGGGCACGGTGGAATGACCTCAGTCATATGTGGGTTCAATAAAAATAGAATAATGTAAAAAATAGCCGAAAGTATTTTAAACCTGTAGAAAAATGATGCAAGATTACATCACGTATATATCCGGAAAAATGGAAATACTTTTGTTCATTCTCTATTTCTTGTTGAACTAACATTCTGGAATCACCTGAGGTATCTTATGAAGGTATTGTAGAGTGTATAAAACTTTAGCGTTCCGTTGTCTCCCGGTACCGGTAAATCCATTCTCAGTATATTAACAGCTACAGTTCGGTGTTTTGTCTTCTTTATCAATCTATGTTCATTATCTCTCAAAAAATTGTCAAGTTAACTTTGTTAAAGAAAACAGAAGCGGAGTTCAATTTACGTGCGTTTTACAGTTTCCTTTCAAGGCGAACATTATTTGACAACTTCGCGCTGTGCCTCAATTGCGTAGTCTGACTCAACGTTTATACCTGGACTTTAGAGTGATCTGTGACCGCTTTGATTTATGTACGAAGCTGTGGTGGATTTGTAAAAGAAACTCCTCGTTGTGAATTTACGAAAGAAGCTTCGACCGCTGTGAATTTATAAAAACTGTTAACGTTTTGAATCTATAAATGACCCTTTGACTGTTATAGATTTTAGTTGTTTACCCCCACAAATCAACAAGGCCCTGTATTAATTATTAAATTTTCTTCGTGCAATGTCTATTCATGAAAATAATAAACACCCGTAGGTTTGAGCCACTATTGGGCGTTCATTTTAAGCAGAAGAATGCCTCTCCTGTTTAGTTCGGTGGTTAAGAGGATTTTCATTTGTTCGTCATCTATTCTTTTACTCGGAATCTATTGATGACACATTTTTTACAGCAACGTCTTTGATCATAATCTAAAGTTTCATCATTTAAAAAGTAACCCCACATATCAGATGTATGTATTCATCATGGTAAAGGTTATGAAGCCTATTTCATAGCATAATCTTATTTTTTAGAGAAATAACAAGTTTGCAATTGATAAAAATCTTTTTCGTGGTCTCGTCAGCCAGCTTTTTCCTCTTGTGACTTTTCGCTCAAGTTCTCAGTTTGACCGTCTAATTTTTCCTGTAACCGTTAAAGTTATTCAAAACAATGAAAAGGACACTAAGGTATGATGTGCGGGATTTCACTTAACGTCATAGGTTTTAAATCGTCAGAATTTAAAATTACTGTGATGAACAGAGCAGTGCTGATTATATGTATGCAATTCACCTCATTGCTCTACTGATTTCAATGCAATAAGTGTGATGTAGTCATGCTATTTGAACGGTAGTTAGACTCGATAGTAAAGCCGCTGGCCAAATTTTCAAATCTCTATGGACAGAACTTTACCTCTGGAGTGCTGAACGACCTTCCTTCCTTATTCCTTCGTTCCTTCCTTCTTTATTCCTTCGTTCCTTCCTTCTTTCCTTCCTTCTTTCCTTCCTTTCTTCTTTCCTTCCTTTCTTCTTTCCTNTCCTTCTTTCCTTCTTTCCTTCTTTCCTTCTTTCCTTCTTCCTTCCTTCTTCCGTCCTTCCTTGCTTCCTTCCTTCTTTCCTGGTTACTTTTGCAGGGCTATAATTAAATTTTGCAAACACACATTGTTCTTTTGTATGTCAGCTTACTTTTAGTAACCTTGAAGGCTGAGATCGTGTTCTCAGTGTTGACTGACATTCATGAGTGGCTGGGTCCGACATTAACTTCATTAGGCGATTAGAGGCTTCTCTGATGGTCCATGCTGCTGCAGAGTGTACGGTGCTTTAAAATAAGAAAACCTTGAGAGCTAAGGAACAAAAATCTTTCAGTCTACAGTAGTATGCTCTTGCGATAGCTAGCTTCCTTCCTGATGCAGAGGGGGGTACCTCGCAGTCTGCTAATTCCCTCTTGAATCAATGATAACTACTAATCAAAACGTTAAGTTTAATTTTACCCTTGTAGAAGTTCAACAAACTTTTGGCTCGAGACGCAAATATCCCCGAAAATTTTATATCCTTTCGGACACCAGCATGTGTATTTGCTCCTTAACTTGAGCTGAGGGTGATTGGGCTCATTCATTCTTTACTCTCCACACTATTTCCTAGTTGATTCGCTTGTTTTACCACTACGTATACATTCTTTCTCTCAAATGAAAAGTAATATTACATTGCGAGTTAAACGAGCCGAAAAGTTAAGGCGATACTACCTGTTGGCTGGGTGCTTTTTTGTTTAGAAAAACACGCAGCCTATGCAAAACAAGTGGTGTTACGTGAGCTAAATTCTGCAAGGGATCAGTCGAGGGACAATCACGTATAAGTCGTCCTCAAGTCACTGCTCCTCGCAGTCTTCGATGTTCGCGTACAGGTGGAGGAGCGTGGGCTGGGACGGTTTTTGTAACGCGGGCTGAATGGTACACTGAAGTTGAAGGCCTTGTCATTTTTTGCTACTTTTTCTCTATGCATGACTGTGTATACGCGTGGGCGAGCTCACTACAGGTCTTTCATCTACGTTTCCTAGCGTGCTTTCGTTTCGCTAAGCTATCCCCATGTAAACGTCAATATTATATTGATGTCACTACTGGGGCTGAACCCAGTATGGCTCAGGAGTTTATATGTTCTTTAAGTGGGAATTTTAACGCGCGAACTCAACAAAATAGTCGTTAGCGCACGTGCCACCCGCACGCACGCGTTCCTGTGGCACGCACAAACCCTCGGCTAAATGTCGGCGAGTCTCGACCTCGTCTGTTTCGCAAGCTAACCCCTCATGGGCCGCAACTGAAATCTTTCTTATACTAAATAATGACATTCTTGAAAACTCATATCTGCGTTTTGGAGGACTAGTGTCAGCAATTTATGTTTGAAATATCAAAACAAATTCCAAGGTTGAAATAGATTAAGTTTACAAGAAAAAGTAATTAGAAGGATTAACGTTCATTATGGTTGGTACAGCGAATTTTAGGCGCAGAAAACACATTTCTCACGACTTCTTGAAATTCAGAGTTTAATTCACTTCTTCAAATCTAAATCCTTCGCTGCCAGACGTAAACTATCTGGCAAGATAGAAAAACTTAAAAACCCTACATCTATAATTTCTACACTGAAGTATTAATGTATTCAATAATTTAATATTTTATCATGTAATTTTTCGCTATGATAACTTACCACATATCGACAATAATAAAATACGTGTATCCCATTTCAAGTGAAATACATTCAACGAGCCCACCACTGAAGCCACGCTACAGTCGCAACAGTTGTTCACTGCGTCTATTCCTCGAGTTGGGAGAGCGAACATCATATATTTTTTTAATTTAAAAATGTTTTTGAAACATCCTCCAACCACCATGAAGCCCCACATGTTCCGGTATGTGGTCCCACTGCAGTCCCAAATGGGACATTGTAGTCCCACTGCAGTCCCAAATGGGACATTGTAGTTCCACTGCAGTTCCAAATGGGACATTGTAGTCCGACTGCAGTCCCAAATATCCCCAAATGTTGAAGCCCTCATGTTCCTAAATGTAGTGCTGTTTCAGGTGACATATTCTTCAGTAGTGGAAGTTCGATGGGCCATTAGTGAAGACAACAGTCGTACACTATTTCAATTCTTAGAGTTTCGAGAGCGGATAACATGTTTTATTTTCACGCACAAGTTCCTTTGAAGCCTCCCTACGGTTGACCTGCAGCACCAGGTGTGCGCTCAAGGCCTTTCTCCGACCTCTCGTTCTCTGGCCGTCGTGCGACGAACTGTACGACCTACGTCTGGTGCATCTGCGCTCCGAGTACAATCACCTTTACGGCGTACGCATCGGCGCTAGCTCAATGATTTTGACAATTGCGCACGCTTTTGTGCGAGCGAACGCGCATGGATTTGTTAACGAAGTACCAGGCTCGTGTGGGCAAGCATCCCAGAAAACGTGTGCGGGTTGGGTTCAAGGTGCCCTCAGCTGGATACGACAGCGCGGTCCTCGAATATTTTGCCCCCTCGAAGCGACCCATCTGCTCGGCACGACGCTGGGCGCACAGACCTCTCGATTGTCCCTTTGAAAGTTAACGATCGAACACAAACGCTTGTTCCATGTTCAGTTTTGCGTAGGCTTTAGTTATTTCAGGTCTATTGCCAGTAAAAAAAGTCTTCGCGATCATTCTTTGCTCGCACGTCCGTGTTTGTCTCGCAAGGCGTTTTGGCAAGTTCTCGAAAGATACCCGTGCACAAGAACTACAGGATTGGTACTTGTACGTTCGAATATAACTTACCTCAGTTGATGCACATCAGTCTCAATGGTTTTTGTCCTGGATAGGGTTATACTTCAGCGATTTTTACGATTGCGTTAAGAAGACATCCTTGACATGAAAGCTGTCCGTAGAGATTAGCGAACGTTGCGACAGAGACCTACTTGAGGGAGTGCGCGTGCACAGCTAAGGTATGAGCGTGATCGTACGTGTAGCAGGATGGAGTTCACCCTTTCTCCGGAAAATTTTCAGATAAAAACGTCTAATTTTAGAGACGAATTTTTATTTGGTGCAGATATATAACCACCATTGGGCATGGTGGCTCCAAACTGAGAGGTTATTTAAGGTAGGAGGAGTGAACTCGCTTCCAGCTGTTGTTTCTTTTATCGAAGTTTTGGCAAGTTTGCTCGTCGTAGATTGAGAAATTTAAATTGGTCAAGGGCGAATACTTGCCAGGAAAGGGGTTAACGTTCTGATGAGGCCTCCTTAGCATGCCAGGCCGAGCTGTCAGGCTTATTACCATAATTTTTCTTGAGAATGATCGACTTCGTAAACATCCAAAGAAAATTTTTATAGGATCTCCTGGAAATTCTTTCTCTACGATGGAAAAAATAATATTTCCGATTTTTTTATGGAATTCTATTTCACGGCAGGTGAACCAAATGCTTTGCTTTATCATTAATCATCGAACTGATTTTTAGCCAGAAATTTCTCAACGCAACTCTACAGTAGAACCAGGAGATTTGAAATTCTCGTTACCTTTCATTCATGTCAGTAAAGTTACGTGTTTTGGCTCGATTGAATTCACCCTTCAGAGCAAACTCGCGAGTTATACTGGCGTTCACAGGTGCAAATTTTCGACTCTGAAAAGCGAGTGTAGGATAATTGTCAATTATATGATGGTGGATTGATTTGAAAATGAGATAAAAGCATTTTAAGATATTAACTCGTTTTCATCGAAACTTTAGCAAAACAGAATATTTTTATCCAGGTTTGAGAAAGTGTTATCTAATTCAAGAAATGAAGAGACACGAAGAAAAGAAAAGGTCAGATGGGTTTTAAGTGACCTTTAAGTGACAAACTTTCGAGCCGGTTCTTCAGTTTTGGCTTTATTTTGCATATTTAAATCAGCTGATCTAATTATTCATTAATTGGAAATATTGGAGTGCGTAACTAGTAGAAATATGGAATTAACATTTTAGATCAAGAAGTTCAAACAGCAGTGTTTATGTCGCGCCAAATGCGCGTCAAGAAAGTTGAACAAACCACTTCATAGCGAACGTAACTTGAATACGTTCTCAAAGATTGAAAAGGCAGTCAATACGACCAATGTATATGAAACGACAGCGCTTCTAAAAATATGAAAATATGAGTAGCGTATGACATGAGTTACGTTTGAAAATATGAGCAGCGTATGACAATATGAGAAGTGTATGAAAATATGAGGAGCGTATGACAATATGAGAAGCGTATGCCGGTATGAGAAGCGTATGACAATATGAGTAGCGTATGGCAATATGAGAAGCGTATGGCAATATGAGAAGCGTATGGCAATATGAGTAG
Source organism: Orchestia grillus (assembly GCA_014899125.1). Lineage (NCBI taxonomy): Eukaryota > Metazoa > Arthropoda > Malacostraca > Amphipoda > Talitridae > Orchestia > Orchestia grillus. The sequence goes on from VOMN01002524.1 coordinate 7,592, forward strand.
CATTGCTGCGGACGCAACGAGGAACTCGTCCGTATGCGTTGAACATAGCGTACACCATTGAAGCCTAAGCCAAAGTTCACGGGTCAAACCCTCGACTTGAGCGGCCAATCGAACACCTGGCTGCCATCTCCTTTTTTTATTCCCTACAAGTTGACGTAAATACATGAAATCTGATCATTATGTAATTGTTTAATTGCAACGTTTGTCTGTGTCGACTATTTTTGCGGCGGATTTGACGACTTCTTCCTTCAAAGATTCGAGTTTCCATTGTTGCGTCCGAGTTTTCAACTGCTGAAATCCACTTCCGTTTCTACGTTTTTAAAAATATATGTGTATACATGTGTCCCTCACTCAAAATTAGCATGTCGGTGTATAAACTTTGTGACGTTTTGTTAAGAGTGTTGGTAGTAGTAACACCAACATGAAATGTGAATCTGCCGTTACAGGTAAACAAGGCAACGCGAATCCAAATGCTTCAACTTCATTTCAAAAGATTCCATTTAGATAATTGCTGTGTTAGACCATGCAGTCATGTGAGCGTGTTCCTGGACGCTGGTCTGAGAGGTGCGTAAAGTGTGAGTCTGATGCACGGATGTGCAGATATTTACGATACACCAAAGTTACTTGCAGCTCACCAATCTCTACAAATTTTATAATTTCTAAGCTTGATACTGAGTGGTAAATATCAAAGATAAACAATTGTAATTCATTACGAACTTGTGCAGCCTTTGCTTACAGATCAGACATTATTATTCAAATCCTGGGACTGCACCGACATAAAATAACGGTTTTGATTCATATTTTTAAATGGCGTTCTTTACAAGGAATCTGTGGGAGATTTTTCCTCCGACGACACTCGAGACAGCACAGCAATGGCAATTCTGAACGCGCTATCAATGAGAATTTTTAACTCCAATTTTCATTATATGTAATGTGATGGGATTGTTATTCCGCAAGGTGAACTGGTATCTCGAATCTAGCTGATTACAGTTACGTAAGCTTTTAGTGTCAGAGGTAGTTTTGTCACGTTTTTTAGTTAATGTCTCTATATCTCCTTGGTCGTCCGAGTCCGGTTAATAAAATATAGCTTATTTTCTGGAAATCATGTATATAGTTAAATCATAATTGTAATTGGTTTCAAACTTGCATTGAGACAATTCTGCTCCAGGTTTCGTAAGGATGTTGGGGCGACTACAATCTGCAAGATTATTGTTGGGCTTGAAGATGCTTATTGCATAAATTCATAGCTAGAAATACGAGTGTGTATTTTATGAAAAAGTTTGACGGATCGATTGATTTTGGAACGGATTTCACATACGTTACTAGTTTTCATCACTGCGAATTGTTCAAACGTTGAAATTCAATTACCGCTAGGGTGACTATCTGGATTCCCGTTGCGACCATGGCATAACTAAAGCATTTCTAATTCGCTAGCGTTTTGCCTTGGGCAGTATTGTAGCTCTCATCAGCTGGGGAACATCTCGTTCGTCCCCCATTGGGTGCAGCAGGTCTTCGGAGCGGCCGCCGCGAGTTGTGCACAGGAAGTGTAATCAACAACGGTTTGCAGCGCGCTTTGGGGTGGCTTGAAAATTCTGAAATCGATGACAGGAAGTCTGCTTCTGAACTTTGTCAGCGAAGCTGTAAAATATTCACTTGTAGCGACATCAGGCTCAACGCTCGTTTGATACTTCGGCAGGTTGCTGTGAGCTTTAGGTGAATCAAGTTCTTTATACACGTTGTTAACTTCCGCTCATTTTCAGTTTTTATTAAAAGGTGTAATTCACTTTCCTTTATTTCACAAATTCACGTTCGTAGAGTAGCATACTGTTTATTTCATTAATAAAAGTTATTTTTTTGCTACATTGTCAATTTAAAATTAATAACTTTTAAACGTAACCTTTGCATAGCCTAGCATGGGATGTAAGCGAATATTTATCTATAAAAAATAGACTTGTGTTTAGGCCGGTAACTCGTTTGTCGCCAAAAATTATCAGACGACTAAAAAAATGTCGGCCAATTTCTCTGAAACTATTTTCATCTATTCCTATCCAAAGGTTTCTAGATACTACTTCTAAAATTGTTCCCACATTTATTCGAGGATAGAAAAAGCTGTACTTGGGGTCCCCCTTCAGTTTATCTTCACACAAATCTGTACGAATCTGGTAGGAGCTCGTGCCCCCTGATATTGCAGTATTTTTTTTGTTGCAACATTTTATCGCGTCAATTATCTTTTGATTGACATTAAGATTGTTAATGTTCTTCTAAGGAATTTAATTAATACTCAAGTTGTCAGAATCTTTGCAGTTTTTCCTACTTTTGGGGGTCGGTTGCAGCCTAGACTGGGAACTTGGGTTGGCTCAGATATAAGAATTGGCTCTGCACCCACAGGCTGCCTTCTTTGTCACCACCCCGCCTATAATTACAATCAACTATAGCTATCCATCGGTGATATCTGAAACTGGGTGGCCAAAATGATCAATATTTATAAATGCCCGTGAAAAATGTTCGAATGGGTCATAGTGACGTGCGCTTGTGCAGATAATGAGGTTACCGTCATCGGTGACGCCCATTAACTATTGTGAGGATTATTATTCCTATTATTATACTGAACATGTTACATTAACCATAGTGACGATTATTATTCCTATTATTATATTAAACATGTTACCTTAACCATAGTGACGCGTATTATTGTAAAGTCAACGATGGTATATGAACCATCCAGACAGCCACTAACCATTCTCATGCCTGTGCAGGTAATGTGGACATCGTCAACGGAAACTTGAAGCTGATCCTGGGGCTCGTGTGGTCCCTCATCGCGCACTACCAGATCGGCCAGAGCAAGTTCCCCCCCAAGAAGCTCATGCAGTCCTGGCTCAAGGTAATTCTTGCTCTCTGATGTCGTCCTCATGGTGACGTTACGTGCACAGCACCGCATTGACTGGCGACCCCTTGTCCTCATGTACCATCTAAATCTTTGGCCGCCCCGTCGATAATCAACTATCCGGTGGCGATATCTGCGTTTGGGGGCGAAAATTATAGATACGTATAAATAATTATAAATGCTCCGGCAAAAAACTTATGCTCTGTACCTGTGTTAATTAGTAGGATTCAATTTGCGGTAAATTCTCGCTGAGCCAAAGAACCACCGGACTGCATTGTGACATGCAAAAATTCTATTTTTTGGACTACTTGCTGGATCTCCTGCGCGTCATTAGTGCATTCTTTAATGAATTCGGTTGACGAATTGTGCTGCTCGATAAATTACCTTCATGGAAGTTTAGAAAAACACGGTCGATTTGATGGTAACGACGAAGTAAAAATCATTGGGTCTAATATTAGATTTCTTTGTTTTGTATTCATCTCAGACTGTGATGAAACTAAAAGTTATGGTCTGTAGAAGCTGATCTACAGTGTTAGTATATAATTATGCGTGGGTTGACATTGTGAGTTGTGCATTCAATACAACGATACTGAACAACACGTGTACATGCACTTGACTAAATTAATGCTTTTGATCAAATCTTACCTCATTATCTTCAGAAATCGATGAACCTCAGACTGTGAAGAAGATCTTTAGTGCATGGCTGAGTTGTGAGCTTAGGGAAAAGTGTGTAACTTTGCCTGACCCACACTTGTCGTGACACCGAGAAAACGAGTTCGAAAACATGCGAACAAACGTATTCATCTCTCTCTGCAGCGAAATATTACTTCGCATATGCCATGAACCAGATAGATAGTGGTTTCGAGATCCAGACATTCTTTGCAACGGAACTTTCTCAATGGAATGCGCTGTCCGCTACTATTGTACATTCTCATAATTTGTGTTTTTACTGCCCGAACGTGCAAGTCACGTTTTCAATAAAAAACAAACTATTACTTGGTGTTTTTTCAGCATGGATATCTTGGTTTAAACCACGTCGGAATATTTTCTGTTTAATTTCTTGAAACATAATTAGAGAGCGTCAAATACAAAAATCCCTCGACTCTCGCTAGGGTTGCGTTCCAGAATCCCAGCGGTACGTGAAAACCCGAGAAGTAAAATCAGGACTGGCAAAAGTGGTTCCTCAGAGTATTCCAGCTTTCTTAAGATTTTCCTATGTTGAAACTTCCATAAACCACCATCCCCTTTTATAACTTCATCTTCCTACCCAAACATTCCTATAATCCCTTTCTATACTCTCAAACTCTTTTCAGACAAGTAGTAAAGCACATGCACAGACTAATCCAAATGGCAATCGAGTGTATACACCCGTGATGCACCCTCGGAATGAATTGAATTTTTTTAAATTCCGTTATGCGCCGAGACCGCGACAGGCGACCGCGACATTGGTAGCCAGGGATCACCGCGAATGCATGGGAATCCGTTGCTGGTTACGGGCATTTACTGAAGACAGCATTATCGTTTGGGTAAATTTTGTGTTTTTCATTGAAAAATTTGGGTATCTGTTGCTGCTCTTTTCCCAGTTTTTCTTTCGTTTGAAAAATTTGGTTCCACGAATCGAAGATTTTGTAGACTTTAATTTTGAATCTTTGAGGCTTTCATGTTGAATCTTTTAGGCTTACACGTTGAATCTTTTAATATTTTTTCTAAAATCTACGAGCTTTCTCTATTATTCTTTCTTTTTCAGAAGATCTTTTAATCGTTGTTCAAGAATTTTAAAATTTTTGTCCCAAAATACGGTTGGCTGTTCACAAGAATAATTTAGTGTTTCAAGAATCTCATTCTTTTCTTTTAGAAAACATACGGTCACTTTTTGAACATTGTTGCGCTCTATTTTACCTATCTTTTTAATTTCAATTAAAGACTCAGATGACCAATTTATTGGGGGCGTCGTAACCTGGATTAACCCTTTTCCGTCTCTCTGGATTTCAAAATCCATTATCATTAGGAAGCTACCTGTTTTTCGTGAAAAGTTTTACGCGACCTTATTCTATATAAGCACAAGCCTGCAACTAGTTTTTCATGCGAAGTTAAATGCAGCCCTATTGCCGAAATAATTCGGTCTGTAAGAGTTAACACGTTTTTGCGATATAACCCGACGCTGGGTCATCTTACCCCGAACAAAGTAGCATCGTCGCATGGAACTTGTTGATAAATTTCTTCGTGTACTCCCGGACTTTTTCTGGTCTGTTTCCCCCGCCCTCACGACACCCCAGTGACCACGTCTCTCCTGCAGGCGGTGCTGCCGGAGTGCAAGGTGACAAACTTCACGAGCGACTGGAACAGTGGAGTCAACTTGGGGGCGTTGGTCGACTACTGCAAGCCGGGCCTGTTCCGGGACTGGCGGGACCTCGACCCCAGGAACAGGTGATCCTTGTCTCAGCATTGTCTCCAGTTTGTCACCATGTTTGCTGTTGACACATGAAGCAGTTGTCTTCGATTCATTAACCCTTTACCGTACATGCAGATTCCAAAATTTATTTTCACAAAGCTGCGACAAGTAATTTCGTAAGAAGCCAAGTGTAGCCTAATTGCATACATGTGTTAAGGCTGCAGCTAGTCTTTCATAACATGCTAAATGCAGATTTATCGCCAAAATAATTTGGTCGCTAAAGGGTTAAATCCACTCCTCTTAATCCAAAACTAACTTTTTTCCTATCGAACAGATCGCTTTCAAATTTGGCACACTTATGTAACTTGATGAAAGAAACGCTTATCGATCGTGTTTTTTTCTAATTTCTAAAAAATATATATTTTTTATAAATTTTTATAAAGATTCACGGTACGGATTTTTTACACTGGAACGATAAGGTTGGTCTTCTTGTGTATGTTTAAATGCAGAGAACTCAAAATATGAACTGATTTTTGAGAAAACGAAAAAACTTTTTTATAACATTTCGAAAAAAATTTCACAATTTTTTCGTACTTTTCCCCAATTTTTGTTTGTAACTGTTCTAGTTTTCCAGCGAAAGAAAAATTGTTCATAATTTTGAGTTTACTTTTAAATGTCCCTTTGAATGAACTTCGTTTTATTATTGTAGGAAACTCTATGAGATGACACTCCTCAAAGTCAAAACCACACGTTTTTCAGGAGAAGCAAGTAAATGAAAAGGTGTCTTTTTTATGGAGTTCCTTGGGAAATAACTCCAAAAGATATATTTATATATGATACAATCAATTTAGAATGATACTCACCAAGTTCTGTAACTGCTGCCTTACGCACGAGTGATGGTAGTAGGTGTCTGAAGCGGGATCATGGACAGAGCTGATCTGAGGCAAGCATAAGCTTCCTGTTAATTTATGTTAACAGGAAACGTTTGCTAGGAAACCATATGCAACTTCTACAAAATGTTTTTCTCTCTCTCAGTTTTGCAGTTACAGTTTGAAATTTTGATATGTTTTAAAGCAGAGTAGTTATAATGTAGTTTAAAGGTATCAAAGAAAGTTTTCCAATAATAAAACCACATTCAAACATTTGAATAAAACTCCATCCTTAACCTGGAGGATCTCGACCTCTAGGGTAGGAGATCCTCTCTCCACAGCCCTGGTCTCGCAGCTCATTTCGTTGAACGCTACCTCTATTTCACAAACATTTTTGATTTACACTGACGAAATTCCTTCACAAGATTTGAACCTTCGATTCTTGAAGCTTAGAGTCGGTTCTCGTGATAAGATATTATGTTTGTTCAATCTTACCGAGAGGCCGTTTGGGGATATTCGAGTTTCATTTTAAAAGGTCGCTGCTTCACTGTATATTAACTGTAAAATCAATCAATTGCAATTCATCTCCACGTTAAAAATTGTTGACTGAAACGAATATGACCCGTGTCCAGTATCACATAATGATGTCCACAAATTTACGATCTTTGAAAGAAAAAATCCTGCGTACAATCAGCCAAGCTGCCTCAACTTTACTCACTATTCAACGTTACAGCTCACTGTCTTCCTGTCAATCACTCTCTTGACTCATCGACCGAGAAGGCCACTTGTTGGATCAGGTCTCTGGGGCAATCGGCTAACAGCTCTCCTTTTTCCCAGTCGGCCTCTCATGCCATGACGATCGTCGTCAAGCTACTCATTCCTTTACACGGTCTCTGAATATCACTCATGCCACTGCGAATCATTTTAACACATTCACTGAACACCGACCTTATTTTTTCTTCTTCGTCTACTGAAATCCATCTGTGCTAAACTCTATTTACGTCTCCCAAGCTCTCGTATTGCGTCTAATTTCTTTGCCTTCTAAATGAGGAGCTAAACTGTGAAGTCTCAAAATGTCCAAGAGATTCACTTGTCCAGATTTTTCTGTGTCTACCAATTCATTTTTCAACGACAGTCATTCTCAATACTTTATCATTCCTCTTTATGTAATTTCAAGTAATATGAATACTCATAAAATATTCTTGTTAATTTAGTCTGATGTTTCACCACGTTTTTTTGCCCTTATTTTTTCCCTCACGACCATAAAAATTTATTTTTATTTTCTGTACGTGATCACGAAATTGTTTGCCCCTTTTCATATCGACTATCATCCTTGCACTCCTTCTTAGCCTGACAACGGTCACTGGCAACATTTGTGGACGCCGTGGTTGTTGCATTCACACGGTCACTCTCGATTTCTCAGACTGTGTAAATGCACCACCGGTCACCTGGGCAGTGACCGTTAACAGGTCAACCCTTTATTCCTTACTAGCTTTAAAGCAACATATAAACTGGCTAAACTGACCTCATCATATAAAACTAGACCTACTTAAAAACACGACGATTCTACATCTCAAAGCTTTCCTATGTTCCAAAATTTTTCAATTTTTCTCTTCTGTACCTCCATGAAAACTCTTCATAAATTCTTTGGAATTAACATTCTCGACTATGCCGCCATTGTACATTTAGTTACGCTTAACTTGAATTTCGAATCGTTGTACTACTGTCGTATAAGCTCAAGTCTTCAGCTTAAAATTGCATAACTTAACCGCCTCATTGAGCTAGGTGCGTTTCAAAAGCAGTGCTCGCGGCGGGCACGTGCGGCCATACCTGAAGTTCCCATGTTTGCAGGGGGCATAACGCGCATGTTCGGCAGGTTTGAAGCATTTGAAGCATTTATTTACCACTAGTAATTTACATGTGACACAGTATAACAATCAAGGGAAAATGACAGAATCGCCTAGAATGAGAAATACACCACTTGTTGGCCCTAACAAGCTACAGGGCTTCTCAGGCAACCTATATAGAGATGAGGATCTGTAATTTACGGTACATTACTGCATACATATTAGAAAACCTTAAAGGTATACATAACTAAAAAGTAACGACACTAATTGAGTAAGTACCTTAAAATTACGAAGTAGAGTTACATACACGTTTTAAATAAACAATTGTAGAAAGACTGCATGTACACACGTATGAGCGTATATATCCACATAGGTCGGCATACACAGACGTACGTACATTCCATCATTACCCCGAGAGAAGTTAGGCCTCAAATTTAGCGTTAAATGATTTGTTAGAGGTATTTCAATTTATATTGGGAGGAATGGAATTCTAAATTTAAGTGCCACCAATGAGAACGCAATGAAAAGATTTGGCGGGTGGTGAGCAATAGGGAAGGACTAATGTATCACTTTACCTAAGTACATGAACACGGCGACAGAATTCCGCAAAAAGTTTTTCATGGTGATTTAGATTTGGTGGGTGCGTTCTAACGCTTTGAAGTATAAAGTTTCCCAACGGAAATTGATAAAAGTGAGGCAATTTAAGAATTCCCATACATTTAGAAAAGTCTGCGTGCTCGTTATAGTCCAGGTGTGCGATGGCTCTCATTGTTATTTTTCACAGAGTAAACATTTGTTTTTTGATTTTATCGGTCCCATACCATACGGCTATTCCATATTGAAGAAATGGGCTAATAAGTGTATGATATAAGGTTTTTGAGGCATCAGTTGAGAATATATTTTCAACGTTATGGTATTCATATCAGTTCACTCACGGGCTTTTCTTTCAATAACAGGATAGAACTGAATACAATAGAATATAATATGACAGTAGATAAGATCCATGTGACCTATTCTTTAGTTTCAACCTCAGTCCCTTGCCATCAGACACCAATCACGCACAGGCAAACGATTAGACACAGGAAGGAAGGCATGGCAAATCGACGATCAAGGGGGATAACTACCACCTGTACGAGTCTGACTTTACATACAGCCTCCAAATCTCTACTAGTGCGGCATGTGTTCGCTAATGTTTGTACAAGCGTTGCAAAAAAGTGCGCCCGTACGACGTATGATTGATCATAAGTATTTATTAAACGTTTATCATTTATACGGGTTTCAAAATCAACCTTTATGAAGATCTTGCCAGTTTTTTGCACAAAGCTAAATATCCAACCTTATCTTCAAATAATTTAACTGTTAAAGCGTTAAATTCAGTATAATTTGTCATTTACGTTTATAACGAACAACATTTACTTATGTTCTGTTACATCGTTATTTCCATGCATAAAATCTCATGAAATACAGAGAATATTACATAATATTTCAACCGTTCTCCAGCACGGAAAACTGCCGTCGCGCCATGGAGATCGCCAAGCGTGAATTCAACATCCCGATGGTCTTGGAGCCTGAATACCTGTCGTCACCCTACCTGGATGACCTCAGCGGCATGACTTACCTCAGCTACTTCATGAAGGAGGGGGGTCCTGGCTACAAGGCCACTCTGGACTGGGTCCGCAACACAATTCCAGAGTGCAACGTTAATAACTTCACGGTATGAATACATGCTTGCGATGAAATGATTTTTGATTTTTTATGACTTTTCACAATGCAGTGCACGATTAAGTCGTATGCTTGCGATGGAATAGTTTTTAATTTTTATACGTTTTCACGATACAATGCACGATAAAGCGCCATAATTGCGATGAAATGGTTTTTGACGTTCTATAACTTTTCACGATACAGTGCACAGTGAATTCATAGACTTGCAGTGAAATTAGTTTTGAAATTATTGTAAGTTGGTCGCATTCATATTGTTATATATATAGGAACTTAAATTCTATTTAGGTAAAGAACTTCACTGCGAGTTGTATGATGCGTATATCATGAAAATAAGTCGTTTCCTCTCCTGTTGATGCTCAGTTTCGACGGAGAAGTTTCTTTGTTTTGAAAATAGTTCAACTTTACTTAGTGCGTTTAAGCTTGAAACAGCAGCTGGAAACTATTTCAATAAACTATTCATTATTACTTATTCGTCACTTTCCATTATGTTGACTTAGTTCCTTATCGCCTTTCATTTTTTAATGTTATCACAGATAATTATAAGGTCGTTACGACAAAAAGACCAGATCACTCGATGAAGTTGCAACAGGAATGACGCGTCGCGCACTCAAACGGGTTACATGAGGGTCGGCAAAATGATCTGGAGCACTTGCCATTTTAAAGCAGCAAAATTGCAAAATACATGCTTTAAAAATGTGAAAACACTTATGCTCCTTCTTTATTTCTTTCGATTTCACTTGAACCAACACGTGTGTGGGATCAACTAAGTTAAAGCTACTTAACTTACCCGCACAAATCCATCATAGTTAATTGCGACTTAGAGTACAGATGAGGCAATACGATCGCAACACGATGACGGTTTCCCTCACAGACGGACTGGAACGATGGCCACGCGCTGTCCACGCTCGTCAAGAAGCTCGGCGGGCCGGTGCCCGGCTACAAGAACATGAGCAAAGACCCCTCCAACTGGGAGAAAAATCTCCAAGCTGGTGAGTGGTGCAATGGCGTGTAGTGCATTGGTGTACAGTGCGTTGGTGTGTAGTGCGTTGGTGTTGAATTGTGGAACAATTAAATTGTGTAGTTGAATAAAGAATTGGGAAATCGGCGAATTGTTGACGAGTGTTTGGCGAGTGTTTGGCAAGTGTTTGGCGAGTGTT